>AWOL01S0064711.1:46254-110269 GCA_000715115.1 Nicotiana otophora
GAAATTGAGGGTTAGGGTGTAGAATCTTACCTCTAGGATGAAGACCTAGTAAGTTTCCCTTCTCAATCTTCCAAAACATGGGCAAGAATTGAAGAACAATTATTGGAGAACACCTTCTCACTCTAGGGCACCCTCTCTCACTCTAAAATGTCTGATTATCTCTCAAACATGGCCCAAAACGTGTATTTAATGAAGTAGGGTCGGTTTTTAAAAACCCAAAAATGAAGCTCCGGAACAGGTTCTGCAGTCGCATATGCGACCACATAATGGTTATGCGGACCGCATATCGGTCGCATATTGGTGTCCAAAGTTGGCCAAAAATCTTTTTGTGTATGCGGTCACTATGCGGTCCGCATAACTATTATGCGATCGCATAATGCACCGCAAAATAGTTATGCGGTCGCATAATCAACCGCATAATTTTTCCGGACTGGACCTTCTCCTGCTCACTTCTGCGGCCATTATGCAGCCCGCAGAGTGATTCTGCGGTCGCATAATGGACCGCAGAATTATATTTTTCTGCCAAAATTGTTCTTTTCATTCTCGTGCACTGTTCAACCCAAAAAGTCCGAGCAGCAAAGAATTTCTATAACCCTCAAACACGTAAGCCTAGTCCGGCGCCATAATACATTATTTTCTATGCAACTTTTACCAGGCATTACACTTAAGTACTTTGAAATTTTTCGGGGTGTTACACTACTGCCGACCGAAATTGCCAAATTTCTAACTTTCGCCAATTCAAGCCTAATTCTACTACGGACCTCCAAATCAAATTCCGGACGCACTCCCAAGTCCAAAATCACCTAACAAAGCTAATTGAACCATCAGAATTCAAATCCGAGATCGTTTACACATAAGTCAACATCCGATTGACTTTTCCAACTTAAGCTTCTACTTTAGAGAGTAAGTGTCTCAATCCAGTCCGAAACCACTCCGGACCCAAACCAACTAACCTGGTATATCATAATATAGCTGAAAAGGACAAAAGGAAGCAGAAATGGGGTAAACGGGGCTATAACTCTCGAAACGACCGGTCGGGTCGTTACACGCACCTACGTTGGTACGTGTTTGACTAGTTTCAGATCGCTTGGCATTGAATTGAGCAGTTAGAGAGGCATTGGAGCCGGTTATTGGAACTTTGGAGGAAGGTAAGTCTCATATCTAACTTTGTGAGGGGGAAACTACCTTGTAGGTATTAAAAATTGTTATGTGCTACTAGTTGTGGGTGCTATATACGCACAAGGTGACTAGAGTCTGTACGTAGCTAAAAGAATATTTATGTCCAGGTAGACTTAGGACTTTATCTTGTAATATTTGAATTATTTGAACTCAATTTTTCTAGCTTAATTAATTGAATTTGTAATTTAAATTGATTTGGGAATATATTAGGCTGAGCTTTATCACCTGAGTTGTTTGGCAAAATATATGATAAACGGTAAAAGTTATATCCACTTTATGCTCATGTACTTGTGTTGTAAGAACGTGACTCGTAATTCGATAAGTTTCTTCATTTCCTATGGATCGGGTCGTACGCCTTTGCAGTATATTGAGATGCATCTCTAGTTCGCACCGGTCGACCCTTGGCAGTGTACACACGACTCTGGATCGGACCGTATGACCTCGGCATAATCGTGGTGATACCGCTAGCAGTTCGAACATTCAAGAGATTTCCCCTTTTATTGAGGCCTAGCATTTATATAGTATTTCTTATTTGTTTGAGACTACATTTGATATTTCTAATTCGTTGACATAACATATGACATTTGAGAGATTTATATTGCCAAAAGAAATGTTGGAGAATTATGTGAGTTACAATTTTTACCTCGTTGTTGCTGTTGTATTTCATATCTGCTCATAATTTATTATATTATTTTACTGAACAACTAGTAGGTATCGATGTCGACCCCTCGTCACTACTTCTCTGGGGTTAGAATAGATACTTACTGGGTATGTGCTGATTTACATGCTCATACTACACTTCCCCACTAAATGTGCAGGATCTGACGGGTTCAATTGTTAGTCACCTTGGCACGTGGGTGCTTCTGCTGAGGAGACTTTATGGTGAGCTGCATTCCAGGATATGTATCACAGCCCATAGAGTCTCCATCATATTATTTACTTTATCCTGCCTAACTTATATTTCATACAGATGTTGTATTATTTGTACTCCTTAGTAAATGCTCATGCACTTGTGACACCGGGTTTTGGTGGTGTTCTAGAATTTGCGTATGGTTTGCTTAACATTGACCCACTCTTACTTTATATTTTATTTAAAAGGTATGTATCTACGATTCTTAACTCATTAATTTCTCTATCTAATGATATCCACGATTTCAAAAATAATAAAATAAATTATTAAGTTGGTAGCTCGTCGTTGGCTTGCCTAACAGTGACGTTGGGCGCCATCACGACCTATAGTAGGATTTGGGTCGTGACATCAACCATCTGGAATTTGATCCACTTTTCAACCATATACTTCTTTTTTTCCGCATTATCATCACCATATTTATCCTTCAAGCTGTCCCATATGACCTTAGCAGAGTTAAAAACATATAAATAAATGAAACAGATGGTTAGTCGTATTGTTAAGCAGATTCCCTTGAACTATTTTATTATCTTTTTCTAATTTATTTTAGAGTAATTATCAACAACAATAGTTGTAATGACATGATGGCTTGTTTTGAGTACTAGCCTTAATTTTCATGATTCGAGACCTTTCTTAGTTTCATCTGATATTTCTTGGTTTGCGTTCATGTTCCATGAAGCTTTTCAAAAAGCTTTTATGTGAAATTTTGAGGAAAATAAAAGTTTTGACTAAAATGAGGCTAAAGTTGATCATGGTCAACATTTTGGGTAAACGATCCCGTATCGATGTTTTGACAATTCTGGTAGGTTCGTATTGAAATTTTGGAGTTGGGCGTATGCCCGAAATTGAATTCGGGGATCCCTAAATTAATTTGATTTGTTTTGCAAAAAGTTGGCAATTTGAATAGGTATGCTTATCGGGTTCAGATTTTAGTTTTGGGACTTGGAATAGGTATGTTTTGTTATTTGAAATTATTCTTAAAAATTCGGTGGCATTTGGAGTTGGTTTGATAGGAGTCGGACGCTTGGTCGTGATTCTAGAGGTTCTTGAGGGTTTTTAAAAAATATTTCATGCATTTTGATGTCCGATTTCGTGGTTCTAAATGTTAATTTGATATTTTGATAGCGCGAGCGAGTTCGTATAATATTTTAAGACTTGTGTGGATGTTTGGTTTGAAGCCCCGAGGGCTCAGGTGATTTTCAGACATGTTTCGGATTGGATTGAGCTGGTTATAGGTTGTTGGTGTGCTGGTGTTGCAGTTGTCGCAATTCTGAGAACCAGCATCGCAATTGCAAAGAAGACAAAAGAGGTCCGGATGTCGCAAATGTGACTCCCTCTTTGCATTTGCGAAGACAGTATAGGATTGGGTTGGGTGGCATTTGCGACCATTCTGTCTCTTTTGCGAAGAAGGCTGCCATCGCCATTGCGAAGCCTTTGTTGCAATTATGACATCTGTGTGGGCTGTCACGTTTCGCTTTTGCGATCCCTGTTCAGCAATTGTGAGGGTTCACAAATGCAAACCCAAGGTCGCATTTGCGACATCTGCAGCTGAACAAAAGGGCTGGAAGACGGGATTTTAGTCTCCTTTTCATAGCTTTAAACCCTAGACTCGGTAGAAGGCGATCTGGAGAGAGGATTTTCACATACAATTATTGGGTAATTGATTTTTATCTATTTTTAATTATATTACATGATTATTCATGAGAATTATCATCAAATTCATGAGAATATAAAAGAATATTTTGAGATTTTTGTCTATGTTTTAAAAAATAAAAATTTAGGACTTGAGAGTCAAATTAGACTCGGATTCAAAAACAAAATACACTTATGGACTCGTTGGGTTATGGGTAGCCGAGATCTACCCTTGGACTCGAATTTTTACAGGGCAGACCCAGGTTTGACTTTTTTTTATTTTTTCAAATTCATTAAAGATTGAATTATTTTTTACTTGTGGGTAGTTTCTAAAGGTTATTTTGAATTATTTGAACTATATTTGGTTAGATTTGATAGGTTTGGAGGATAATTCTAAAGGAAAGTCATGGTTGAGCATTGATTTGGTTGCGGAGTAAGGTAAGTATCGTGATTAACCTTGATTTGAGGAAATTAGGACTTGATTTGTTTAATTGTTACTTGATTTTTGTGTGGGGGCGGCGTATATGCAAGGTGACGAGTGTATATGCGTAGTCACGGGTTGGGATATTTATTATTGTTTCCAATTATTTATTTTCTTTACTTAATCCATGTTATTAATTGTTAAATGTTTTTATTGTTAGTTGTGATTTCTTGTTGAATTCACGCATTTATTCGTTACATCCCTTAACTGTTAATTGATTCTTTATATCTGTGTCTTTATTTATTAACTAACATTACTTGCTATTTGATTTTGTGTGTTATTATATAATTGTTTTATCCGCTTTGTGATTTTCTTTGCTTCATTCTTTTATTGCGTTTTATTTGTGATACGCCGTAGATGGTTGTAATTTGTTCGTTTAATTTATATTGTTTGGGCTCGGGGTGCACGCGGCAATGGTTATTTGTATTATTATTTGGAATCTAATTTGGGAGCCGCAACAATTATTGGTATTATTATTTAGAATCGGCTTGCACGCCGCAACAATATTTATCGATATATATATATATATATATATATATATAAAATTGTGGATTGGGTTGTGCGCCGCAACTGAGAAGAATTATTATTTATATAATTATGGATCGGGTTGCGCGCCGCAATTGAGAACAATTATTATTTATATAATTGTGGATCAGGTTGCGTGTCGCAATGGAGAAGACTTATTGTATTATGTTTGACTGTTGTTTCCGTATCGTGTTGCTTAGGAAAGTTGAGCAAAAGTGTTATTCTGGGGCCTTCTGTTATGAAATTTCTATTCCAGTTTTCATATTATACATGCCTTCTCTGTTTTGTTATTATTTCATTATATTCAGGTTATTAATGACTGCCTTGCTATAACCTCGTCACTTTCTCCGCATCCCTGAAGTCCCCTTCCTTATCAAGATCCACTGTTTATTTTTGTTTAAAAACTTTGTACTTTTGTTCAGACTTTGGTTGTAACACTGTTATAATGCTCACGTACTTGTGATACTAGATTGCGGGGTTTGATTAGTCTGTGTTTGGATTTAATATATCTATTTTAAAACTCTACAGCTATAATATTTCTTATTAAATTGCTTTCAAATGACTTTTAAAATTACTAATTGTGTACTAATGTTGGCTTCCCTAGCAAGTGGACATTAGGCACCATCACGGTCTCGAGATTGAGATTCCTAGTCGTGACAATAGTAGTACTAAAACCATCAATAGTATTAAAAATAGCATCAGCATGAGATTCATTAAATAAAACATAATTAACTTCTAATCGTTTAAACATAATCGAAAGCTTCTAGGACCAACGCTTATAATGTTTTCCGTCCAAAGGCTCAAGCTTTGACAGGCCATGAAGTATTTTGTTCAGAGAAACGTCCATTGGTCAGTACTATATTAAATCGCTTTTAAATTATAAGAAAATAATTGAAAATATTGATCAAGAACAAAAGAAAAAAAAATAACTTATGGGAAAAATAATATAACGTGGCAAACCACTGCCTTGAAAACGATTTTAGCCCGACTGGGTGTAAAATCGTTTAGATCGGTCGCTTCTCAAGGTTCCACCATACTCCCAAACATGTGCACTCATGGTTGAAAGTTTGGAGTTTGCCCAAACAATTGCTCAGAGATCACTGAAGAAGAAGGGAGGAAGGTCTTTTTTTGTGGTAGATAACTTTACAAAATAGCTCCTTTTTATAGGTGAGTTGCTGGAGTTATTACAAGAAGGAGAATTAAGTAGCTGCCCCGACCGGCTGATCCCTCCACTGCACTCAAACTGAAGGATAACTCTTAGGCCTCAACTGTCAGGCTATAATGGCCACCTGCTCCTCCTCATAAGTCAAATATTTGTCCAATTGGACTAAGCTGAAATCTAACACATGGGACGGATCGCTGTGATACTTCCGGAGCATGGACACATGGAACACTGGAAGGACTTTTGTTAAACTAGGTGGCAATGCGAGCTTGTAGGCCACCTCACCCACTCTCTCAAGAATCTCAAAGGGTTCGATATACCTAGGGCTCAACTTGCCCTTCTTTCCGAACCTCATCACACCCTTCGTGGTTGAAACTCAGAGCAATACCCTCTCTCCTACCATGAATGCAACATCATGAACTCTGCGGTCGGCATAACTCTTCTTCCTAGACTGAGCTATGCGTAGTCGATCTTGAATAATCTTGACCTTGTCTAAGAAATCCTATACAAAATCTGTACCCAACAGTCGTGCCTCCCCCCGGCTTGAACCATCCCACTGGAGAACGGCACCACCTCCCGTATAATGCCTCATAGGGAGCCATCTGAATGCTCAACTGGTAGTTGTTGTTGTAGGCAAACTCCGTAGCCGGCAATAACTGATCAAAAGAACTCCTGAAGTCTATAACATAAGCGCAAAGCCTATCCTCCAATATCTGAATAGTGCGCTCGGACTGTCCGTCCGTTTGGGGATGAAATGATATACTCAACTCAACCTGCGTGCCCAACTCATGTTGTACGACCCTCCAGAAGTGTGAGGTAAACTGTGTAACTCGATTAGAAATTATAGACACGGGCACACCAAGAAGATGAACGATCTCACGGATGTAAATCTCAGCTAACCGCTCTGAAGAATAGGTAACTACCACTAGAATGAAATGTGCCAACTTGGTCAACCTGTCCAGAATGACCCATATCACGTCGAACGTTTTCTCAGTTCGTGGGAATCCAACAACAAAATCCATAGTGATACGCTCCCACTTCCACTCAGAGTTCTCTAACTTCTGAAGAAAACCACCAAGTCTCTGTTGCTAATACTTTACTTGCTGACAATTTAGACACCGAGCTACATATGCAACTATATCCTTCTTCATCCTCCTTCACCAATAATACTGCCGCAAGTCCTGATACATCTTGGCGGCACCCAGATGAATAGAATACCGGGAACTGTGGGTCCCTTCAAGAATCAACTCACGAAGCCCATTCACATTAGACACACAAATACGGCCATATATCCCCAGAATCCCATAATCTCCAACATCAACCTGCTTGGCACCACCGTGCCGCACCATGTCCCTAAGGACAAGAAAATGTGGATCAGCATACTAACGCTCTATGATGCGCTCATAGAAGGAAGATCAAGCGACTATGCAAGCTAGCACACGACTGGGCTGTGAAACATCTAACCTCACAAACTGATTGGCCAAAGCCTGAACATTTGCAGCGAGCGGCCTCTCACCAACTGGAATGTACGCAAGGCTACCCATACTAACAACCTTTCTACTCAAGGCATCGGCCACCACATTGGCCTTCCTCGGATGATACAAAATGGTGATATCATAGTTTTTCAACAGCTCCAACCATCTCCCCTAGCTCAAGTTGATATCTTTTTGTTTGAACAAATACTGCAGACTCCGATGATCTGTGAATACCTCACACGACACACCGTAAAGGTAGTGCCTCCAAATCTCCAGTGCATGAACAATGGCTGCCAACTCTATGTCATGTACAAGGTAATTCTTCTCATGAACCTTCAATTGTCGTGACGTGTATGCAATCACCCTTCCATCCTGCATCAATACTGCACCGAGCCCAATACGATATGCATCACAATACACCATGAACGATTCTAAACCAGTGGGCAACACAACACTGGCGCCGTAGTCAAAGCAGTATTGAGCTTTTGAAAGCTCAACTCACACTCGTCCGACCATCTGAACAGGGCACCCTTCTTGGTCAATTTAGTCAATGGGGCTACTATGGATGAAAACCCCTCCAAAAACCGGCGATAATAACTGCCAAACCCAGAAAACTCCTGATCTCTGTAGCTGAAATAGGTCTAGGCCAGTTCTGAACTGCCTCAATCTTCGTAGGATCGACCTTTATGCCCTATGCCAATAAAACATGTCCCAAAGAGGCGACTGAGTCTAACAAAAACTCACACTTTGAAAACATGCATATAACTGGCTATCTCTCTGAGTCTGAAGTACAATCCGAAGATGTTACTCATGCTCCTCTCGACTGCGGCAGTAGATCAAGATATCATCAATGAATACAATAATAAAAGAACCCAAATAGGGCTTGAACACCGAATCAAATCCATAAATGTTGCTCGAGCATTTATCAACCCAAATGACATCACTAGGAACTCATAATGCTCATACCGAGTCTGAAAATCCGTGTTAGGGACATCGGATTCCCTAATCCTCAACTAATGGTAGCCAAACCTCAAATCAATCTTCGAAAATACTTTGGCACCCTGAAGCTGATTAAATAAGTCATCAATCCTCGGCAACAAATACTTTTTCTTGATAGTGAGTTTGTCAACTGCCTAGAGTCTATACATATCCTCATCGACCCTTCCTTCTTCTTCACGAACAACACGGGCGCAACCCAGGGTGAGACACTAGGTGAAGCCCATATCAAACAAATCTTGTAACTACTCCTTCAACTCCGGCGGGTCCATACGGTATGGCGGAATAGAAATAGGCTAAGTACCCGTGGCTAAATTAATACAGAAATCAATATCGTTGTCGGGTGGCATCCCCGGCAGGTCTACAAAAAATACCTCGGGAAACTCACGAACAACTGGCACTAAATCCATGGAAGGTACCTCCGCACTAGAATCATGAACATAGGCAAAATAAGCTAGACGTCCCTTCTCGACCATATGTCGAGCCTTCACATAGGAAATAACCCTGATGGTAGAACGACCAGAAGTCCCTCTCCACTTTAGTTGAGGCAACCCCGGCTTGGCTAAGGTCATTGTCTTGGAGTGACAATCCAATATAGAATGATAAGGTGACAGCCAATCCATACCTAAGATAACATTATAGCATACCATATCGAGAAGTAGAACATCTACACTAGTCTCAAGATTCCCAATAGTAACCACACACGAGCGGTAGACACGATCTACAACAATAGAATCTTCCACAAGCGTGGATACATACAAAGGAGCACTCAAAGAATCACGAGGCATAACTAGATATGAAGCAAAATAGGATGACACGTAGGAATAAGTAGATCCCGGATCAAACAAAACCGAGGCATCTCTATGGAAAATAAGAACAATGCCTGTGATAACAGCGTCAGATGACTCAGCCTCAGGCCTAGTTGGGAAAGCATAACATCGGGGCTGGGCACCACCACTCTAAACCACACCTCTGGGATGACCTCTAGCTAGTTGGCATCCACCTCTAACGGCCTGACCTTTACCTCTAACGGCCTGACCCCCACCTCTGATTTCCTGACCCCTGCCTCTAACTGGATGAGTGGGCGGTGGAGCAACCGGTGCAGGAACCATAGCATGAGAACCCTTTTGCTACACATTGCCATGTGACCTGGGGCAAAATTTAGCAATATGCCTTTGATCACCAAAAATATAACAAGCCCTCGGCTGCTGTGAAAGCTAACCCTGGAACTAGCCCCGAAGACCTGGATAACCACTCTGATAGCTCTGGATCAGAGGTGTGCTGATAAGAGCTGGTGGTGCACTGTAGGCTGGCTGGCTAGAATGAGGCACGTAATGACCACGACTCTCTGAAGAAGTGTGGGACGCCTGAAGCGCTGAATGAAATGGCTTGAGAGGATGGCCTCTATCAAAAGCACCCCTGCCTCCAGAAGAGGCACCGCTGAAACTACCAGAATGATGTGCCCTCTTATCTGACATCGGGCCCCTCTCCTGAGCATGAACCAACTCGATACGTCTAGAAATATCAGCAGTCGTCTGAAAAGAAATATCAGTCCTTGTCTTCTTGGCCATCTGAAGCCTGATAGTATAAGTGAGCCCATCAATAAATCTCCTAACTCGTTCCTTCTCAGTATGTAGCAAGATATTGGCATGGCAAACTAAGTCCACAAATCGAGTCTCGTACTGGGTGACAGTCATACCAACCTCCTGAAGTCGCTCGAACTACCTGCGGTACTCCTCTCTCAGTGTGACAGGGATGAACTTCTATAGAAATAAATGTGAGAATTGATCCAAGGTAAGTGCAGTCTACCGAGCTGGTCTAGTCAACATATAATCTCTCCAACATCCCCGAGCAGAACCAGTCATCTGAAATGCAGCGAAATTGACCCTATTAGTCTTAACTATACCCATGTTCCATAGCACCTCGTGGAAATGGTCCATAAAATCTTGTGGGTCCTCAGAAGATGCACCACTAAAATGGACAAGAAAGAGCTTGGTGAACTTATCTAACCTCAACATAGCCTCAGAAGATAAAGCGGCCCTATCATCGGCCTGTGTCGTAAGAACTGCTGAACTACCATAACTGGCGGGGCTGCTGGAGTTTGAAACTGGGGAGACACCTGCTCCGGAGTGTGAGTAGCGGGAGTTTGTGCTCCTCCCCTAGCCCGAGAGATGGTTGGTGCCACGGGAAAAGTACCGGTCTGTGCCACGCTCTCCATAAGGCCCACCAAACGGACTAGAGTGTCCTGGAGCACTAGAGTGGCTATGAACCCCTCCAGGACCTGAGCTGGTCGAACAGGTACAATCGGGGCTGAAATCTCCTCATAATCTACCTGAGGCTCCACTGCTGGTGCTGATGCTCGAGCTCTAGGCTAAGCTCTGCCGCTGTCTCTGCCTCGGCCTCTGCTACGACCTCAGCCTCGACCTCTGCCCCTATTCATAGCTGCCACAGGGGGCTCCAAATCCTGTCCGGCAGTAGAAGTGGTGTGTGTTCTCGCCATCTGTGAGAGAACAAGAATAGAAGGGTTCAATCATCAATGATAGAATAAAAATTACACGACAGAGTAAGAAAGAAGTGACATTTTTCCCTAAACTCCATAGCCTCTGGAAAATAAGTTCAGACGTTTTCGCACCGATCCTCCAAACTCTACTAAGCTTGCTCGTGACTCGTGAGACCTAAGCAACCTAGTGCTCTGATACCAACTTGTCACGACCCGAAAATCCTATCATCGGGACCGTGATGGCGCCTAACATTTCACTTGCTAGAAAAGCCAACATTAAAATAGTTTATCTATTTTTTTATAGTTCAAATTAATTTATAATAATAAAAAATACCGAAATAACTGAAATAAAATTCTGAAGTAAAGTGCAAAAAACCATAACAACTGAAATATCTAATACAGTCCTGAATCTAGCGTCACAAGTGCACGAGCTACTAGAAGTACTACAAATATAATCTGAAATAAATACAATTGTTTCGAATGAAATGAATAGTAAAAGAGGAAAGAGGAAGGGGACTTCATGGTCTGTGGATGTCAGTAGATCTACCTCAAGTCTCTGAATGTGATAATCCGTGCTAGTGCACCTCACGTACAGCTGGGACCCGTACCAAAATTTGCTTAAGAAGTGTAGAGTTTAATATCAGTATAACCGACCTAATGTACTCTGTAAGTGTCGAGCATAACCTCGACGAGATAGTGACGAGGCTATGACAGGACACTCATGTAATTAAATATGTATAAACATAGATATATGTACCAAACAACAACAAAATAGAGATTTAATATGTACAGCTGGGAGGAGACATGTGAAAGGGGGGACACAATACGATAACTACAACAAGAATGGCAAAACAAGACATTCAAATAAATCATCAACCAATAAAGACGGATAAACATACGGAATAAAGATGGCACGGCATAACCCTTCATGCTTTTACTCTCAACCTTACCATGAAATGATGACATAAGTAGAATGAAATGGCACGACATCACCCTTCGTGCTTTTGCTCTCGATTTGCCCATGTAATAATGAATGCTTGATATAGATTGCACGACATCACTCTTCGTGCTTTATCTCTCTTTCTCACTATGTATTAATCAATAAATGAAGTAATAAAATGTCACGACATCACCCTTCGTGTTGTAACACTCTCCCTTACCATGTAGTAATGAATATAAACATTCGGGAGATAAATAATGCAAAGGATGTACTTTACGTCAATAATGATTTCAAGATACCAAACCTCAACTTCAAAAATACTCAACCATCACAGCTAATCCATAAATACGGAAGGAACGATCAAATAAGTAATAATCTAATCTAAGCATGGATGTCATAATTAAAGAGGCAATGAATCACAAAGAAACAAGTTCTACCCGCATGCTTTAACCCAACAACAACGCATAAGTACTCGTCACTCACATATACGTTGTACCCACACATTAAACACGTAACAAATAGGAAAACAAGTCCTAATCTCTCAAGTCAAGGTTAAGCACGACACTTACCTCGCTCCGTAATCAATTTAACGCTTTATTAGGGCCTTTTCTCTAAAATACGCCTCTGAAACAACAGAATCTAACCAAAATTAACTCAATAACATCAAATAAGGCTAGGGAATTCAATTAAAGTTAAAGTATACTAACCTATGAAAGGATGACGAATGTTCTCTTCCAAATCGCCTATAGGCCGAGCTCTAATGAAAAGATGGTGAAAATGGGTGAAATCCCATTTTTTAGAAGTTTAAATTTCTATGCGTCAGGTGTTCATCGCGATCGCGAGACACCTGACGCGTTCGCGAAGGGCACTGCCAAATTAGCTTACACGATCGCGAAATACTCTATGGATTCGAGTAGGCTTAGCCGACCTTGCCTTGGTGTTCGCGAGTCTGGGCTCGCTTTCGCATAGAGAATCCATTTCCCAGCCCCTGCCTCTCTAGTGCTACACGTTCGCGAAGGTGTGGTCGCGTTCACGACCAAAGCCTCCCGTTCGCATTGAATAAATTCCACCCCCAATCCCAACTACCCTTTGCGATCGCAGAAGTATGCACCAAAAAACCAGTAGAAGTCAAGAAACCAGAATTTCTAAGTTCAAAATCATCTGTAGCCTATCTGAAACTCATCCGAGCCCTCGGGGCTGCAAATCAAACATACACACAAGTCCAAAAATATCATACGAGCTCGCTCGCACAATCAAAATACCTAAATAACATCTCGAACTACGAATCGGACACTAAAATAATAAATTTTGTTTCAAAGAAGCTTAAGAACTTTCATTTTAACAACCAGACGTCTGAATCACGTCAAATCAACTATGTTTTATACCAAAATTTGCAAACAAGTCATGAATATAGTATTGAACCTATACCAAGTTTCGGAACCCCAATACGGACCCGGTTGCAATAAAGTCAAACTACGGTCAAACTTGAAATTTCTTTAAACCTTTAAACTTCTAGTTTTCAACAAATGGCGATAATTCAAGCCCGGGACCTTCGAATTCGATTCCAGACATACGCCCAAGTCTCAAATCATGATACGAACTACCTGGCAACGTCAAAATACTGATCCGGGTCCGTTTGATCAAAATGTTGACCGAAGTCAACCCAAATGAAGGTACAATTTCACATTTTTGTCAAATTTTCAAATAAAAACCTTCCAGAAAAAGACGCAGAGAGCGCACTCAAATCGAGGGAGGCTAAACGGAGCTAGTCGAGATTTGGGAACACAGAAATGAAGGTTAAAACTACAAATGACCTATTGGGTCATCACAATATATATATATATATATATATATTGTGTAAATATCCCAAAAATTGTATACGAAGATTAAAAATTTAAAAACTCTGGAAAAAAAAATACAAAAGGAAAAACTCAAGAACCCGATTTTCCCCTCAAAATAAATTTAAGCCAGACCCAAAATTGAAGAAGCCCAAACGGAGGCGTATTCTTTCTCAGCTCAGATTTCCGTTCATAAGCCAGAATTTCTTTCTCTGGACGAACACCTTTTTGGGTTAGTTTCTGACATTCCTTTTTTCAAAGGTTAGTTTCTCTCTTTATTTCTTAAATCAGTTTGTTCTTCGCAGTCTGTTATGTTACAGCAACACAATATCTCAGTACTCTTATGTTGCTTTAACCACTAAATCTGTATTTATTAGTTTTAGCTCATATTTGAGCTAGTTTCATATGCATTTTCACTAAAATATACTCCCTCCGTTCCAGTTTATGTGAACCTATTTCTTTTTTGATCCATTCCAAAAAGAATGACTCATTTCTAAATTTGAAAATAATTTAGCTTAAACTTACAATTCTACCCTTAACGAGAAACTCGTACAGCCACACAAATAGTCTGGACCCTTTTTTGACTTGTTTAGGACCACCAATTCTAAAAGTCTTTATTTTTTCAGAAACTACGTGCCCAGTCGAACATATTTACATAAATTGGAACGGAGGGAGTAGTAGCTAACAACTAAATTGTATAAGACACAATATGACTGGCTAGTAATCAATACTACAGTAGGAACTATATGTAAATCTTAGTCCCCATATAACTACTATGTAAACCCGAAAAAAATGGCGGAAAAAGAATGAGAATAGCACATTGATAAATAAATCGTCTTTGTTATAGGTAAAGCTCACACTTGCAAAATTCATAATATTTTACATATATTCACCATTGGAAATACATCCATAGAAGGAGAGTGCATATATAATATATTCTTGAAACACAACATTCTTTATTTTACACGCAGCTAGCTAGAACTAGCCAATATTGCGAAATACACATTACACACACAGATATATGTATATATGTGTGTATTAACATACATACATACGCATAGATTATATTACTTGAGAAGGTGACCCTCTATATCTTTGGTCACATGTAGGGCATAACCCAAGAAAACGAGAGGCTCAGGGGTGTCTTCAGTTTTCTTCTCGTACTCAAGTGTCCATGTAGTCCATTGGTGGTCATGGGATGTGATAATAGTGAAGGAATTGTACAACTCTAATAGATCTCCTCCAATCACTTTCCAAGTGATTGATTTCTTCTGATAATCCGCAGCTTCAATCACTTGCTTACATATCTTATCTTTTCCATCTGTAATCGAAAAAGTTCGAAAATACACGAGATGTTACTCCATGTTCAATAGTTCAGTTCCTCATATAAAAGATATAAACATTCAGAATAACATATTTTATTCTCATTTCTTTTTGTTTTCCTTTGTTTTTCATTTTCATTTTCTCCAAAATTTATTTGAAGCTCACGGAGATTGGACGTGCTATATTTTTTCATGAATAGAATTATCGTTAAAAATCTCAAAAGAACATTTGGCATTGTGAAACAAATTGAATTACTAGGTAAAAAAGCTTAAAATTGATTATATTGAGTTTGGTATGACAAAAGGAATTTTCTTTGAGAAATATGTTTTTAAAAAGTATTTGGTAAAATATTTCCAGTACGTGGTAATTGGTGAATGAAAACTATTCTACGTATATATTATATTGAATGCTAGTAATTAATAATATTAGCAAATAGAGTGTTAAGAAGTTTTTGAGCATTATCAATAATATGTCTAATATGTCTTAGTATTAGTTGGACCATGTAATATGAAGTCAAACATTCAGATAGTTATTAGAAAAGTGACTTTTGTCAACAAGATTTTCCCCAATTTGATGTAAAACATTTTATGGTAACCAAAAACATCATCAAATAATGTTTTCACGAAAACTATTTTTTGAATAAAACCTTTTTGACATACTAAATACACCCCAATGCGAAAATTGATACAAGTAAATAATATATATGTATAGAGAGAAGAAATATGAATTACATACCGTCATTATATTTCCAGCTAACAATCGAACCAACTTTTATGGTTTCACCTTCATCAATAACAACTTTGTGGACCTTACCAGGACTTATGTTAGATATATGATGAGTAGAGGTGTGAAAAATATCATGAATCGAGTGTCCTCCACACTTCACCTCTACCGAAGCAATCAACTTGCCTTTTACACCCATATTTTCTTCTTCGATATGGAAGAAAAGTTTTGAAAAGGAAGTTGTGAGAAAAAGTTGAGAGACTGTAGGCTTTATATAGATTATATTCTTAGTTTCTATTATTATTATTAAATAAATTATGTTCTAGTTACCTGCATGAAAAGCTAGTATAAAACATGATCAATGACAACTCATGCTTTTTATTAGTGGAGATGGAAGATTAATGTTAGCTCATTACGTATACAATTAGGTCTTGCTAAGTTAGTGTTGCCCTTCACCATAAGATTTTAACCATTAGACTTATTTTTAAAAAGGGAAAAGGTCTAAATTGAGAGCGGATTTGTCTTTCATTAAAAAAGTAGCCTATTCGTACCCCTTCCGTTATACAAATAGTTCAGATTTACCCTTTTCGTCGAACGAAAGTAAATTATTTAAATTAAATGCCACCTAGAATTTTAATTAACTCTTAATCTAACTAGTAGACCCGCCTCTCCCCCCTCCTTTCCTATCGGTAGCAACGTCAAAAAGACCACGGTCTCATCATCCATCGGAGTTATATTTCTAGGTCGCGACCAAGAAAATCAAGGTCGTAGTCCAGCTGTTGTATATGTGAGGTGCAAATGTATTTGTGTAAGAAGAAGAGTGAAGGGAGTAAGGGAAAAAAGGGGGCGGCTATGAGTTAAAAAATGAGAGAGGGTGATAAAAATTAGGGCTTGATAGATAAGAGGGTTAACTAAATGTATTAGAATATTTTTAACTAGAAAAATAAGTTTTAATCTGACTAGTTCACTTGTGTTAGCCAAAAGGGGTAAATCTGAGCCATTTGTGTAACGGCAAGATACGAATAAGTCACTTTGTGTGGAAGGATAAATCTACTCTAAATCAAACTATGGGTAAATTTAGACATTTTTCCTTTTAATAATGTGGAAGATAGAGTTTACAGCTTGCCACAAGGGATTCATTTTATAGTCAAGTTTGAGACTTTCAACTAAGAGAATCTTTACTCAAATCTCACAAAAGAATGAATTAGTTTTACTATTCTTGTTTTTTAAAAGTTGTAATTGCTCTAAATATTTTTTTGTTCTTTTAGCTTAACTTCATAACAATATTATATATATTCAAGATAGAAAAAGAGACGGGGATATGAATTATATGGAACACGATACATTATTCATGAGATAAGTCAAGCAGTCTATTAAGATTCTTTTTTCATGTTATTAAGCATGAGTAGTCAAGTGGGAGGTACAGCTTTAAAATCAATCTACCTAATACCTTACTCAAAGCGAAAAAACGAGAAGAAAAGTCGTTCATAAGCAATTATTGATCTTTAATGAATTACAATATTAAAAACAAATTGTATCTATTTAAGGTGGAGAAAGAGATAGATACGTGATTTATAAGGGAAAAGGATGCGTTGTCCATGAAACATTATGTTCATGGTATTAATGGCAATAATTGGTGAGGAACAAACGTTATATAGACGAACCAATCTAGCTACTTACCTTACTCCAAGCAAAAGTAAAGCACAGTGATATTTGGCTACACATGTTATATTTTTTAGTGCATTGCTTACCTTATATTTTGATGTTTAATGTTAATATGTGCGACGTTTGAGATTAATTAAGTAATTTTTATGTGTAGGATCATTGAAATATGAAGATGATTGAAGGTTCCACATAAGGATGTCCAAAATACAAGAAAAGAGTACGAAAAGACGAAAATCGGAAGAAGCCAAAAACCAGGCACCAGATCAGGTGACGCCTGGCTCTTGGCAACCAATATCTCGCACCCAGCCTCGCGAGGCAAGGTTCCTAGTCCGCCACAGGCTGGGCCTCGCGAAGTCTAGTGCCTAGTACTCCCCCAGTCCGCGAAGTAAATATTTCCTACTCGGTTTTGGACTTGGAGACTCCGACTCTAACCTATAAATACTTCTTAAACGTGTTTAGTGAAGGGTTGGATGATTTTGGAGGCAACAAGCGCTTAGGAACACAACGGAGCACGGATTTCAATGTTTCTTCCATCCTCCATCTCGTATTTATAGCTTTTATGTTTGAAAATAATATTTTGATTGTTGCTACGAACTAGAGTGGCCAGAAACCCCTTGGTTCTGGAGTTATGGGTTGTTATTGACCATTATCGTTTGACGGTTGATGATATTACATGATTCTATCATATTAATTTGTTTATTCATTCTTGCGCTGAATTATTTTACTACATAGCTAACAATATAATACTATCTATGAATTTATAATTGAATGCGAAAGGGAGAACTATAGATTGTATATAAGATTGAATAGACTAAGTTCTTGAATCCGGGCATCAGAGAATATATTCACGATTAGGATAGACATATTTTAATTGTCTTACTTGGTTATTTTTGCAGGAGATAGTTAATTTTGATTCTATAGATGTATAGTATTAGGTTGGCTTGACTAGGCAGGTGAGGCGTCGAAGGAACTTTGCGAGCATAATAAACCCTGTTAACCAACAAATTAGATAGATCAAGTAATTAAATCAACTGGAAAAACACAATAGGAGAGATATTTATCCCATAATCCCGAAAATATTTCAAGCAGAACATTAGCCTAAAGAATCTCACACATCTCCATGCCTTTGTTGATGTCACGACCCGAAATTCCAACATCGGGGGCGTGATGGCGCCTAACGTCCACTTCCTAGGAAAGCCAATATTAGTTAAATAATTTAATAGTTAAACAGTTCAAACAGAATAATATCAATTTTTAATGAAGATTAAAGCTGAAATACATGAAATAAACCCATAACATAATGCTCTCTAACTCAACCCCAGAAGTCTGGTGTCACAAGTACATGAGCAACTAGAAGTCTACAAGTATAGTTTGGAATAAATACGACTATTCGAATGAGATGAGCAGTAAAGATAGGAAATGGAAAGGGATTTCAAGGTCTGCGAACGCCAACAGATCTACCTCAAGTCTACGAAGCAATATGATCCGAGAAGACGCACCTCTAAGGACTGCTGGGATCAATACCAGTATTTGCACAAGAAGTGCAGCATGAGTACAACCGATCCAATGTACTCCATAAGTGTCGAGCCTAGCCTCGACGAGGTAGTGACGAAGCTATGACAAGACACCAACGTAAAAACTATGTACAAATATATTTAAAGCAGCAAAATAACAAGAAGAACAATAAAATATTAACTAGGAGGGGACATGCGAAAGGGGAAACGCCATAAAAATGGCAAATACGAAACCACAAAATAAAGTCATCCGAAATAAGCAACAATATAACCAAGTAAATCACCAAAATCGAAAATCAAATAAGGTAACAAAATGGAAATGACATGGCATCACCCTTCATGGTTTTACTTTCGTCCTCACCATGTAATAGCATAAATGAAATGACGCGGCATCACCCTTCGTACTTTTACTCACTAGCATGACATCACCCTTCGTGCTTTTACTCTCAACATCTCTAAATATATGATAATGAATGCAAATAAGGCGCATCAATACCCTTCGTGTTTTTCACTCTTCCTCACCAATCAACACTACCAATCCAAATAATAAATACAAGGCAAGAAATAATTTCACTTGAATTATAGTGCTAGGATATCAACTCAATTTTAAAAAATTTCCAACATCTTCAAAATAAACAATAAATATGAGACGAATAATTAAAAGTATTAATCTAACATAAGCATGGAGAAACAAAGTCACATAAACAACTTAAGACAAAGAAATAATTCTCACCCGCATGCTTTAATCATATAACAATGCATATGTACTCTTTACCTCACATATACCACTACTAACAATTCGAACAAAACCGTCCAAAAAACTGTCCAAAGTGGGTCGGTAATGGCCAAAAACGTCCAAAACGCGACCATTTACGTGTGGACGGTATTTGAAGGTCGGAAGGGCATACCGACCAAAGTTGGTTGGAAATTCGGTCAATTAAATTCAAAAAAAGAATTGCCGAAAAAACCGACCAAAGTTGGTCGGTTTTTTCTGACCAAAGTTGGTCGGTATTTTAATTATATAATTAAAAAATACACCACCTGGGAATCGAACCGAGGTCTGTACTGTGACAAGATACTATTCTACTACTAGAGCATTTGTGCATTTTATTTTAAGACTGTCTTTTATTTCATTTATATTCTTTAATTGTATTTTCACACGAAAATAACCGACCAAAGTTGGTCGGTTTTATTAAAAAATAAAATTACAGACCGAATTTGGTTGGTTTTTTAAAATAACCGGCCAAATTTTGGTCAGTTTTTTAAATATTAATATTAATTTATTTTAAATAAAAAATAAATTTCGCGAGACTCAAAAATAGTTTCCCGCATTTTTGCGCCAAAGAAAACCAACCAAAGTTGGTCGGTTTCATAAACAAAAATTAAAAAATAAAATATTTTGAAAACCCGACCAACTTTGGTCGGTCAATCGTGGTCTGTTTTTGCCGAATTTCTAGTAGTGTACATTATTCCCACACATAATTCACGTAGCAAATAAATCAACAACTCTTAATCTCTCAGGTCAAGGTTAACCACGTTACCTCACTCCGCAACCAAATCAATACTCAATCCATGGCTTTTCCTCTAGAATTAGCCTCCAAACCAATCAAATCTAACCAAATATAGTTCAAATAAGTCAAAATACGCTTTAAAAACTACCCATGAGTGAAAATGATTCAATCTTTAATGATTTTGGAAAAAGTCAACCTCGGGCCCACTTGGTCAAAACCCAAAATTCGGACCAAAACCCAATTAACCATTCACCCCCGAGCCCGGTTATGTGATTAGTTTCGAAATTCAATCTCAATTTGAGGTCTACATCTCAATTTCTCAAAATTCCCAATTTCTACCTAAATCCCTAATTTCTACCATGAAGAAGCATAGATTAAAGGTTAAAATCAATGGGTGTTTATGAAAATGTAAGAAAATAAGTTAAAATCTACTAACCTATGAAGTTGGGATGAAAAATCTCTTCAAAATCACCTCTAGACCGAGTTCAAACTTGAAAATGATGAAAAATGAGGAAACCCCCGATTTTTAGAATTTTTTTTTTTAAAACTGGGCGTCACGTGTTTTTCACGTTCGCGGTGAACACTTTGCGTTCGCGAATGTAACGACCCGACCGGTCGTTTTGCTTTCTAGATCCCCATTCCCCTAATTAACACTCCCTGTATGTGCTTTTACTATTTTATGTCTCGTGGGGATGGTTAGTTCGGGTTTAGAAGGGTTCGGGTTGAAATCAGAACACTTAGTTCCTTAATAATGGCTTAAAATGGTTAAGTTTGACTTGAGTCAACGTTTTGAGTAAACAAATTCGGAACCGGGATTTGATGGTCCCATAAGGTTCGTATGATAATTTTTGACTTGGACGTAGTTGCTAATTGACCGTATCGTTTATATGAATAGCATGTTCCCACAATACTACTCGCCTATCCACAATATATCAATCCTATATTTCTATGGTATTGAGTTTGTCATGGACGATATAATATAATTTTTAACTAAACAAAACTGTTAGGTATATTCCTATCCTAACCGCGAAATCATTCCCCGAGCCACGGGTTCAGAAACAAGCTCTCTTTAATTCTACTCTAATCTAAACATGTCTTTCCCAAGCATAGCATAGATAGTTGGGTGAATTGGTAGCTACAACAATTCACAAATTAAAACTAGAATTAAAGAAACCAAAAGATGATAATCCTAATTAACGAGGATGTACTTAATAAACGTTAATAATCATGTCAACCACAATCCTAGAAAGTAGAGTGCTTAGCCACTCATGTTCGTAGTAATAATTTTTCAAGTATTTTGCATAAATAAATTACAAAGAAAATATGAAGGAACAAAGAACTCAATAACTTTTTCCTCCAAAATAAAATAACCAAGTCCAAAAATACTTGGGAGAAATCTCCATCAGAAATCCCGTCACGCCTCGCGATGGTTAACGCGCCCAAATCTGGGCGCCTCGCGCAATGTAACGCGACACACATTCTCACGTTAGGCAAAGCCTTGCGAACTGAAACTTTTCACTCTTCCACGTAAGGCTCATTTCATGTGCTGCTTTGTCTAATTTCAAATAATCAAAGCTTGATGCACTATTCCAACCTTTGTCCAACTGCCTCTCTTAATTGTTATTTTTTTTTCCTTTTGTTTTCAATTGCATGAACATAATCATGACCCAATCACTTAATAATACACTTCACTTTGCTCTCAAATTCCATCTTCAAAGTACCTGCATTATCCAATAACACCAAAATAAATATAAAGCTCAATAATTAAGTTAAATTTGGCTTATTCAATATCAAATATAACTAAAAAGTAGTAAAAAGGCGAGTAAATTGATATCGAAGCATATGAAAATATGCCCAAAATCAGTTGCGGATGCAGTGAGCAGAAAGGCTGAGAATATGGGTAGTTTGGCATTCATTTCAAGAGAGGAGAGGCCATCGCTTTGGACATTCAGTCCTTGGCTAACAAACTTGTGAGGCTGGATATGTCAGTGCCCAACCGAGTTCTTGCATGCATCATCGCTCAGTCTTCACTATTCTAGCAGATTAAGGCTCGTCAGTACGACGATCCGCACTTGTTGGTTATTAGGGAGACGGTACTGCAGGGTGGTGCCAAGGAGGTTACTATCGGTGAGGATGGTGTTCTGCGACTCCAGGGTCGTCTATGTGTTCCTAATGTTGATGGATTGAGGGAGAAGATTCTAGAGTAGGCACACAATTTTTGGTTTTATATTCATCAAGGTGCTACTAAGATGTATCGCGATATGAGGCGGCATTATTGGTGGTGACGGATGAAAAAAGACATAGTTGAGTATGTAGCGAGGTGCCTAAATTGCCAGCAGGTAAAGTATGAGCACCAGGGGCTAGATGGCCTTCTCTAGCAGATGGTTATATCAGAGTAGAAATGAGAGCGCATCACTATGAACTTCGTAGTTGGGTTGCCGCAGACTTTGAGAAAGTTTGACGTAGTTTGGGTCATTGTCGACAGGTTGACTAAGTCGGCATACTTCATTCCAATTGTGACTACGTATTTCTCAGAGAGATTGGCAAAGATTTACATTCTGGAGATTCTTTGGTTGCATGGTGTGCATGTTTCCATCATATCAGATAGAGGCCCTCAGTTTACTTCGCATTTCTGAAGAGCAGTACAGAGTGAGTTGGGGACTCGGGTACAGCTCAGCACAGCCTTTCATCCGCAGACTGACAGGTAGTCAGAGCGGACGGTTCAGATCTTGAAGGATATGCTCAGATGCGTGATTGACTTCGGAGGGCAGTGGGATCAATTCTTGACTTTAGCCGAGTTTTCTTATAACAACAGTTATAAGTCCAACATTATGATGGCTCCATTTGAAGCTTTGTATGGTCGGCGATGTCGTTCGCCAATCGGATGGTTCGAGCCTGGAGAGGCTAGGTTATATGGTACTGATTTAGTGAAGGATGCCTTGGAGAAGGTGAAGTTGATTCAGGAGCGACTTCACATAGTACAATCCAGACAGAAGAGTTACGCGGATCAGAAGGTACGTGGTTTATCATTTATGGTGGGCGAAAAGGTTCTCCTGAAAGTCTCACCAATGAAGGGAATCATGAGGTTCGGGAAGAAGCGCAAGTTGAGCCCAAGGTTCATAGATCCATTTGAGGTGTTAAGGCGAGTTGCGGAGGTTGCTTATGAGCTTTCTCTACCTCCCAGTCTATCGGGAGTTCATCTGATTTTCCATGTGTCTATGCTCCGAAAGTATCGTGCTGACAGTTCGCATGTGTTAGACTACATTACGGTTCAGCTAGATGAGAGCATGGGTTACGAGAAGGAGCCAATTGCCATTGCTGGCAGGCAGGTTCGCCAGTTGAGGTCCAAGATGATTTCTACAGTAAAGGTTTAGTAGAGTGGTCAACCAGTCGAGGAGACGACTTGGGTGACCGAGGAGGACATGCAGGGTAGATATCCATACCTATTCGGCACTCCAGGTACGATTCTAGACCCATTCGAGGACGAACGTTTATTTAAGAGGTGGATAATGTAATGACCCCACCGGTCGTTTTGCTTTCTAGATCCATGTTCCCCTAATTAAGACTCTTCGTATATTCTTTGACTATTTTATGGCTTGCGGGGATGGTTAGTTCGTGTTTGAAAAGGTTCGGGCTAAAATCGAAACACTTAGTTTCTTAATAATGGCTTAAAATGGTTAAATTTGACTTGAGCCAACGTTTTGAGTAAGAGACCTTGGAACCAAAATTTGATGATCCCAATAGGTTTGTACGATGATTGTGGACTTGGGCGTATGATCAGATCCGGTTTCGGATGATNGAAGAGCAGTACAGAGTGAGTTGGGGACTCGGGTACAGCTCAGCACAGCCTTTCATCCGCAGACTGACAGGTAGTCAGAGCGGACGGTTCAGATCTTGAAGGATATGCTCAGATGCGTGATTGACTTCGGAGGGCAGTGGGATCAATTCTTGACTTTAGCCGAGTTTTCTTATAACAACAGTTATAAGTCCAACATTATGATGGCTCCATTTGAAGCTTTGTATGGTCGGCGATGTCGTTCGCCAATCGGATGGTTCGAGCCTGGAGAGGCTAGGTTATATGGTACTGATTTAGTGAAGGATGCCTTGGAGAAGGTGAAGTTGATTCAGGAGCGACTTCACATAGTACAATCCAGACAGAAGAGTTACGCGGATCAGAAGGTACGTGGTTTATCATTTATGGTGGGCGAAAAGGTTCTCCTGAAAGTCTCACCAATGAAGGGAATCATGAGGTTCGGGAAGAAGCGCAAGTTGAGCCCAAGGTTCATAGATCCATTTGAGGTGTTAAGGCGAGTTGCGGAGGTTGCTTATGAGCTTTCTCTACCTCCCAGTCTATCGGGAGTTCATCTGATTTTCCATGTGTCTATGCTCCGAAAGTATCGTGCTGACAGTTCGCATGTGTTAGACTACATTACGGTTCAGCTAGATGAGAGCATGGGTTACGAGAAGGAGCCAATTGCCATTGCTGGCAGGCAGGTTCGCCAGTTGAGGTCCAAGATGATTTCTACAGTAAAGGTTTAGTAGAGTGGTCAACCAGTCGAGGAGACGACTTGGGTGACCGAGGAGGACATGCAGGGTAGATATCCATACCTATTCGGCACTCCAGGTACGATTCTAGACCCATTCGAGGACGAACGTTTATTTAAGAGGTGGATAATGTAATGACCCCACCGGTCGTTTTGCTTTCTAGATCCATGTTCCCCTAATTAAGACTCTTCGTATATTCTTTGACTATTTTATGGCTTGCGGGGATGGTTAGTTCGTGTTTGAAAAGGTTCGGGCTAAAATCGAAACACTTAGTTTCTTAATAATGGCTTAAAATGGTTAAATTTGACTTGAGCCAACGTTTTGAGTAAGAGACCTTGGAACCAAAATTTGATGATCCCAATAGGTTTGTACGATGATTGTGGACTTGGGCGTATGATCAGATCCGGTTTCGGATGATCCGGGAGTATTTTGGCACTTAATATTGAAAGTTGGCGCATTGAAGGTCTTCAAATTCTTTAAGTTTGTTTGGAGAAGGTTTTTGTGTTATCGAGGTCCGTTTGGTATTCCGAGCTTGAGAATAGTTCCGTATGGTGATTTTAGACTCGCACGCAAAATTTGCCGTTATTCCGAGTAGTCTAAGTATGTTTCGGCACGTTTGGAGCTAGTTGAGAAGTTTGAAGTTCATAACTTAATTCAATTTGATTTTGGGTTGCGATTCTTAGTTTTGATGTTGTTGTATGCATTTCGAGAGTTTGAGAAGGTCCGTATTATTTTTATGGACTTGTTGGTGCATTTAGACGGGGTCTCCGGTGGCTCGGGTGAGTTTCGGACCGCCTCGAGCTAAGTCCAAAATGTTGTCACTACTGGTTCTCATTTCCTTCTTCGCGATTGCGAGGGAGGGGCCGCTTTCACGAAGGAGGAAAAAGGGGTATTGAGAATTTTTGGTACGCGTTCGCACCAGCCAGTCGTGTCGCGAAGGTCTGGGACTTGTGGCCTTCGCGTTCGCGTGAAAGGGCCCACGTTCGGGTAGAGGAGGCTGGAGCTGGGTGGCCGTTGTAGGGAACCCCAAGCAAACCTCCGCGTTTGTGAGGTTCCGGTCATGTTTGCGATAGGTAATCTTCTAGGGCCTGGGTTGTTTGCCTTCGTGATCGCGAGGCCTCTTTCGCCATCGCGAAGAAGGGACGCCTGGGCAGTGTCTTTTAAAATATCGGGATTTAGGACGTTTTGGTTTATTTCCTTCACTTGTTGGACGATTTTAGAGCTATTTGAAGAGGGGTTTTCACCTAGCACTTTGAGATAAGTAATTTCTATACAAAATGAGTTCAATACATGCATTTTAGGTAGATTCTTAACATATAAATTATATAAATTATGGATTTAGCTGAAAAATCTAAGTTTTGATAAAAATAGGATTTAATCACGAAAAAGATTATGGAATTGGGTGGAAATTATATATATGAGTTCGTCGGCCCAGGAGTGAATTTAAAGAATCTTCCAATTTGGTTTGGGTAATTACTCCAATAGCTAAATTATGAACTTGTGAGTGTATATTGATTAATTTATATACTATTTGGCTAGTTTTGGATTGTTTGGCACCAAGTTGAGGCTTTAGAGTGGATTTGTGGACCGAAGTGTGCTTGAGAACGAGGTAAGTCCCTTGCCTAACCTTGTAAGAGGAAACTCATCCTCCTAGGTGTACCTTTATCGTGTATTACTTGTGTAGGGAGCTACGTACTCACGAGATGACGAGAGTCCGGGCGTAGCTATATTTCATGATATGTCCGGATAGCCTTAGATCGACATCATGCTTCTAATTGTACTAATGTCCTTATCATGCGTATTAACTGTATTTAATAGAGCTGAGGCAAGGGATTTAAAGTTGCTATTTTAGACTTAGATTTCTTATTTTTGGAAGAATTGAAGAATATTTAATAACTCTGAGCAATCTATGTCCTCTCGCGTCGCAAGTACTTTTGCGAGCGAGGTAAACGTTTCTACTTTTATGGAATCGGGCCGTTCGCCTCGGCAGTATGATAACACTACTCTTATGGGAGCGGGTCGTTCGCCTCAGAAGTATAATAGATGTATCTATGGTTCTTACCGTTCGACCCTCGGCAGTGTACATATTATTCTAGATCGGACCGTACGACCTCGATATAAATCGTGCGTGATACTACTCGGAGCCCAATTACACTTGATATTATATTTATGACTTGAGAGGTTATAATTTATTTAATGGCCCTAAATTGTGGAGTTAGTACGTGTCAGTTGCAGATTTGTAAATTGACTATAAGTTAAAGAATCATTTATTCACTGCTTTCTATTGTTTTATTATTATTATTCACATATTTCATGCCTATTTATAATTTCTGTATTTTATTTGTTGGCCCATAGTAAGTGTTGATGTCAACCCCTCGTCACTATTTCTTCGAGGTTAGACTGGATACTTACTGGGTACATATTTTATGTACTCATGCTATACTTCTGCACTAATCATACAGGATCTGAGGCAGGTGCATCAGGCATTCATTCAGGCACACAGCCCCGTTACCTTGAGGCATAGTGATGAGCTGCTCTCTGAGTCTATTCCGCAGCACCCACAGTCTCTCTTTTGTATGTACTATCTATCTATCTTATTTCAGACAATAGCATAAGTGTTTTGTATATTATATTAGTTGTTCATACACTCGTGACACCGGATCTTGAAAACATGCTAGTAGACATTTTATGATTTTGAGTATTCACTTTACCATATTTGCTCTTTTATTAGTTCACGCTTTACTTTACTATATTTTTTCACCTCTTATTGATTTAATAAATAAAAATCAACTACTTTGAAATTATTAAAAAGAATGGCTTCATGACTAATTCACCGTTGGCTTGTCTAGCGGCGATATTGGGCGCCATCATGGCCTATAGTGGAAATTAGGTCATGACAGCGAAGCTTTATCCCCTCTTGCCTTCGCGTTCACGAGCCAGGGCCAGCGTTCGCGATGAGTGTCAGCATAATGTTCCTTAGAACCCCAAAACCCATCGCGTTCGCGTAAGTGCTATCGTGTTCACGAAGGGTAATCCCTCTATTGCTTCGCATTCGCGAACGCATCCTTGCGTTCGCATAGAAGGAATCTTCCCCCGGCCCAATTTCCCCTTCGCGATCGCGAGAGTAGCTTCACGATCATGAAGCATAAAACACCAGACACCATATACAGCTAAAACCAGCTATCTCTCAAGTCCAAAAATGATCCGTAGCCTATCCGAAACTCACCCGAGCCCCTCGGGCTCCAAAGCAAATATGCACACAAGTGTAATAACATCATACGACCTCGCGCGCACGATAAAAATACCAAAATAACACCTAGAACTATGAATCATACATCAAAATGTATGATATTTTTTAAAAGAAACTCAAGAACTTCCAAATTCACAACCGAATGTCCGAATCCTATCAAACCAACTCCGTTTTGCACTAAATTTTGCATACAAGTTTTAAATAGTAAAGTGGACCTATACCAAGTCCCAGAATCAAAATTCAAATGCGGCAGCCATAAAGTCAACCTACGGTCAAACCTAGAAAATCTTTAAACCTTCAAGTTACTAGTTTTCGATAATTCAAGTCAAATCAAGTTAGGGACTTCAGAATTCAATTCCTGGCATACGCCCAAGTCTAAAATCACGATACGAACCCACCAAGATCCTTGAAATACCGATCCGGGGTCGTTTACTCAAAATGTTGACCGTGTTAAAAATCTAACATGCCGCTTCTGCGGCCAAAGGCATGCATGTGCGAGATCGCACATGCGGCCCCGTGTCTTCATTTGTGCGCCCAGAGCCAATTTCAAATCTCCGCACCTGCGACCAACTTTCCGCTTTTACGGACTCGAAATGCGCTCCTCCCTCCGCACCTGCAATACTTCCTTAGCCAGACCAACCCCGCTTCTGCCCCACTCCAGCCGTACTCTCGACCAATCCCATCGCAAGAGGGATCACACCAGAAGGTCCATAAAATTAGCAATGCTTCAAGTCCCATTTATGATCCGTTAACCATTCGAAATACACCTGAGCCCCCCCAGACCTCAACCAAACATACCATTCAAGTCCTAAAACACGACACGAACTTAGTCAAGGCCTCAGTTCACCTCAAACAATATCAAAAACAAGAATCGCACTCTAATTCAAGCCTATTGAAACTAATGAATTTCCAACTTCTACAATCGATGTCGAAACCTATCAAACTAACCCCGGTTGATCCCAAATTTTGCACACAAGACATAAATGACACAATGGACCTATTCCAACTTCCTAAACCAAATTTAGAGTCCGGTAACTACAAAGTCAACCCTTAGTTAGACTTCTCAACTCTACCAACTTTTGTCAATTCAAGCCAAAATCAATATCCGGACATACTCCTAAGTCAAAAATCACCACATAGAGCTATAGGAACCATCAGTCAACTCTTTCAACTTAGGCTTCCAACATTTGGACTAAGTGTCCCAATTCATTCCGAAACATCCCCTGAACCAAATCAACTACCACGAAAAGTTATATAACAACAAACAAACACATAATATGCAATAAATGGGGGAACGAGGCTATAATACTTCAAACGATCAGTCGGGTCATTACATCCTCCCCCTCTTAAACAAACGTTTATCCTCGAATGGGGCTAGAATCATACATGAAGTCTCAAATAGGCGTAGATATCTATTGTGCATCTTCCGCTCGGTCTCCCAAGTAGCTTCCTCGACTGGCTGACCTCTCCACTGCACATTCATTGAAGCTATATTTTTTGACCTCAACTTTCAAACGTGCCGATCCAAAATGGCCACCGGCTCCACATCATAAGTCAAATCCCCGTCTAACTGAACTGTGTTGAAGTCCAAAACATGAGACAGATCGCCAAAATAGTTCCGAAGCATAAAAATATAAAATCCAGGATGAACACTCGATAGACTAGGCGACAATGCAAGCTTGTAAGCCACCTCCCCAAACCTCTCAAGCACCCCAAACGGGCCAATATATCGAGAGCTCAACTTTCCCTTCTTCCCGAACCTCATAACACCCTTCATGGGTGAAAGTCTGAGCAATACCTTCTCTCCCACCATGTAAGCAATATCACGAACCTTCCGATCGGTGTAACTATTCTATCTAAAGTGTGCCATGCGAAGCCGATCGCGAATCAACTTAACCTTGTCCAAACCATCATGAACGAAGTTAGTACCCAATAGCCTAGACTCACCCGGCTCAAACCATCCAACTGGATACCGACACAGTCTCCTATAGAAGGCCTCATACGGAGCCATCTGAATACACGATTGGTAGCTGTTGTTGTAGGCAAACTCTGCAAGCGGCAGAAATGGATCCTAAGAACCCCTAAACTCCATGACGCACGAGCGTAATATATCTTCCAATATCTGAATAGTGCGCTCGAGTTGTCCGTCTATATGAGGGTGGAATGATGTACTCAACTTAACACATTTTCCTAACTCTCACTGCACTTCTCTCCAAAACTGCGTACCCCGATCTGCAATGACAGACACCGGCACACCGTGAAGGTGAAAAATCTCGAGAATATAGATCTTTACCAACCGCTCCGAAGAATAAGTAGTCCTAACTGGCATAAAATGTGCGGACTTGGTCAACCGATCTACAATCACCCAAATAACATCAAACTTCCTTGAAATCTGTGGGAGCTGAACTACGAAGTCCATAGTGATACGCTCCCATTTTCACTTAAGAATTTCAAGCCTCTAAAGCAAACTGCCTGGCCTCTGATGCTCGTACTTCACTTGCTGACAATTTAAGCACCGAGCTACAAACTCCACTATGTCTTTCTTCATTCTTTTCCACCAATAGTGTTGCCTCAAGTACTGATACATCTTTGCGGTACCCCAATGAATGGAATACCACAAATTGTGGGCCTCTTCAAGAATCAACTCACATAATCCATCTACATTAGAAACACAAATACGACCTTGCATCTACAACAACCCATTATCCCCAATAGAAACCTCCTTGGCATCACCGTGCTAAACAGTGTCCTTAAGGACAAGTAAATGAGGGTCATCATATTGACGCTCTCTGATACCATCATATAAGAAAGACCGAGAAACACACAAGTTAGAACTTGACTAGGCTCCGAACATCTAACCTCACGAATTTATTGGCCAAGGGTTGAACGTCTACTGCAAGTGGTCTCTCACCAACAGGAATAAATGCAAGGCTACCCATACTTACCACCTTCCTACTCAAGGCATTGACCACTACATCCTTTTGTTTGAACAAGTGTTGGAGACTCTAATGATTCATAAATGCCTCACAAGACACACCGGTAAAGATAATGCCTCCAAATCTTCGATGCATGAACGATGGCTACCAACTCCAATTCATGAACGAGGTAGTTCATCTCATGAGGCTTCAACTGGCCAAAAGCATAAGAAATCACTCTATCCTCATGCATTAAGACATACCCAATACCAATCCAAGAAGCATCATAATACACTGTATAAGAACCCAATGTCGAAGGCAAAACTAGAACTGGAGTTGTGGTCAAGGTGATCTTGAGCTTCTGAAAACTCTCCTCACACTCATCTGACCACCTGAATGGCACACCCTTCTGGATCAACCTGGTCAAAGGCACTGCAATGGACGAGAAAACCTCCACGGAACATCGATAATATCCAGCCAGGTCGAGAAAACTCCAAATTCAATAGCTGAAGATGGTTTGGGCCAGCTCTGAATCGCCTCTATCTTCTTTGGATCCACCTTAATCCCCTCACTAGAAACCACGTGCCCTTAGAACTCCACCAAACTAAGCCAAAACTCACACTTGGAGAACTTGGCATAAAACTTCTCCTCCCTTAACCTTTGTAGCACAATCCTCAAATGATGTGTATGCTCCTCCTGGATATGTGAGTACAACAGGATATCATCAATGAATACTATTAAAATGAATCAAAGTATGGATGCAAAATACTATTCATCAGATGCATGAATGCTGCTGGGGCATTGGTCAGCCCAAAAAACATCACAAGGAACTTATAGTAAGCATAGCGTGTCCTGAATGCCGTCTTTAGAATATCTGAGTCCTAAATATTCAACTGGTGATACGCAAACCTCAAATCAATCTTGGAAAACACTTAGCTCCCTGAAACTGGTCAAATAAGTCATCAATGTGCGGCAAAGGATACTTGTTCTTAATTGTGACTTTGTTCAACTGCCTATAGTCGACACATTTGCATAGTATCATCCTTATTTTTCACAAACAGAACTGATGCACCCCAAGGCGACACACTAGGCCTAATGAACCCCATATCAAGAAGCTCCTGAAGCTGCTCTTTCAATTCCTTCAACTCTTCTGGTGCCATACAGTACAGAAGAATAGAAATGGGTTGAGTGCCTGACACTAAGTTAATACCAAAATCAATGTCCATGTCGGGTGGCACGCCCGACAGGTTTGCAGGAAATACATCTGGAAAGTCTCACACTACCGGAACAGAACCAATAGTAGGAGTATCAGCACCAACATCCCTCATAAAAGCCAAATATGACAAACACCTCTCCCAAACCATCTGTTTGGCCTTCAAATATGAAATCACCCTACTGGAACATAGTACAGAGAACCTCTCCACTTGATCCTAGGTAAGCCCGGCATCGCCAATATTACGGTCTTAGCATGCCAATCCAGAATTGCATGATATGGGGACAACTAATCTATACAGAGAATCGCATCAAAATCAATCATACAAACTAATAAGATATCAACTCTATTCTCAAATCCCCCAATAGTCACCACACACGACCGATACATACGGTCCACAACAATAGAATCGGCCACTAGTATAGATGCATGAACATATGAAACTAATGACTCATGGGGAATATCCAGATAACGAGAAAGATATGATGATACATATGAATAAGTGGAACTAAGGTAAAATAATATATAAGCATCCATGTGGTATACTGAGACAATACCTATGATCACTGCATCTGAAGCAATGGCCTCTGGCTTGGCAGGGAAAGAATAGCACTGCATGACCGCCACCTGATCGGCCTCCCCCTCTAAGGCGACCTCTAGCTGCATGGGGCCCATCCCGAGCTAGCTGAGCGAGTGGTGAAGTAACTGGTGCAAAAGTTGCATCCTGACTCCTCTACTGAACTAGAAGTCCCAAAAGACGGGGACAATACCTCTTCACATAAGCAAACTCTCCACACTCAAAGCAACTCCGCTCTGATAATGGCGGCAAGTACAGCAGCAGACCCCGAGAACTAGTATAACTACTAGAGGGGCCTGACACTGATGAACCTTGAACTGATGGAGCACGAGATGAACTCTAAGCTGGGAGGTCATTGAGAGATGACTGACGCGGATGAGAACTATATGAACCATGGCTAGCTGATGCACCACAATGAATTAGACGAGCCATCTGAGCGGCCCTATAAGGACGATCCCTACTGCAGCGGGACTGACCTCCAGAAGAAACACCACTAAAACCACTCAAACCACGAGGCCTCTTGGACTCCCTCTCCTCATGCTCCTGACTATGGACCTGCTCCAGCTGCCTAGTAGTATTAACCACCTCATCAGATCTAGCACCTGACGCAATCTCTCAAGTCATAACAAATGGCAGTCCATAGTTGAGGCCATAAATGAACCTCATAATCCTCTCCCTCTCTATGGGAACCAACCAGACCGCGTGACGATCCATCTCTGAAAATCTCATCTCGTACTAGGTTATGGACATACCCTCCTGGCGTAGCTGCTTAAACTGCCTACGCAACTCCTCCCTACAGGTCGGTAGTACAAACTTCTCCAAGAAGATAACAGATAACTCGTGCCATGTAAGTTGTGTAGCATCGGTTGGCCTGCTTCTCTTATAAGCCTCCCACCATCTGAAGGCTGCCCCCGACAAATGAAAAGTAATAAATGAGACCCCACTAGTCTCCAGAATACCCGTCGTGCAAAAATTCTGCTAGCACCTATCCAAGAAGTCTTGAGCTTCCTCTGACTCAACCCAACTAAATGATGGAGGCTTGAGCCTGCCAAACCTCTCTAGTCTCTTCTGCTCCTCATCACTCATTATGGGACCTACCTAGGCTTGAGCAACTGTAACCGGCTGGGTTGGTAGTACCCCCTGTGTCTGAAGTCCCTGCACCACCTGCTTTGGAGTACGGGCGGCGGGAGTCTGAGCACCTCCCCCGGCCTGAGAAGTGGCTGGCGCGGTTGAAATAGAAACTGCCTGAGCAAGGCTAGTGCATACAGTCAATATCTAGGCCAAAGCCTCCTGAAGGCCTAGAATCACAATGGGCATAGCTGGTGCATGAGCTGGTCCCATCAGCTCAACCACATCTGGAATCTGCTCCTGAACTGGAGCAACTGGTGGGTCTACAGGTGCTGCTCTAGCTGTGGTATGAGCTGCACCTCGGCCTCTGCAGCGGCCCCGGCCTCTCGGCCCTAGGTTATTGTACTAGTGGCCGTCTACCCGATCCGGTGGCACATGTCCTCACCATCTGTGAGAAAATAGAATAACGGAAGTTTAGTTTCTTGAATCAACAAATTCACACGACAAGAATACAAGAAAGTGAAGTTTTTTCCCTAAGGTTCGATAGCCTGTAAAAGATAAGTACAGATGTCTCTGTACCGATCTGCAAGACTCCACTAAACCTGCTCATGACTCGTGAGACCTGTGTAACCTAGGCTCTGATACTAACATGTCACGACCCAAAATCTTACATGTCGTGATGGCGCCTATCGCTATACTAAGCAAGCCGACAATCACAAATAACCCCGCATCTTTAAATTTAAAATACAGTGAAATAAGCTTAATAGTCAAAATCTCATAATAACTAATAAGAAAACACCGCAACTCAATACAAAATCCCCTAAAATTCGTGTGTCACTAAGTACATGAGCATCTAAATGACAACATAGTCTGACTACTAGGACATTGTCTAGAAAGATAGAACATGACAAATAAACTGAAAAGAAGGAGAGTCGAGGTCTGCGGACGCCAAGGTAGCTACCTCAATAGTTTCCAACAAATAAAGCTCCAAATCTAGCTACCACCATGCCCAGAAGTACCTGGATATGCACACAAAGTGTAGAGTGTAGTATGAGTACAACCAACCAAATGTGCTCAATAAGTAACAAGACTAACCATGGGCTGAAAGCAGTGATGAGCTCAGATAATTACAGTTCAAATTCATATTTATAATAGTAATAGCTCAAAAATAAATCCAATAATCAGTGTGTAAAGTTCAGAAATGTATTCTGCTTTAAACTAATTAGCAGTTTAAGCTCAACACGGATAAAATATGCCAAGAACGAATGACATAAGGAATGTTACATCTCTATATCTACATGTCAAAAGTTCATGCCACATGTAATGCATCACAATGATAACCTCGCGTGCTCACACTATCAGAGTACTCAATCTGACTGTCTCAACTCTCACTCGTCACACTCGATCACTCACCATTGTATGGTACCTTCACTCACTACTGGTAAGTCAGACTCCGGAGGGGCGAATCTTACCTAAGCGCTAATAAAGCATGCTGCAACGCACAACCCGATCCTATCATGAATCAATAATACCTGTTGCGGTGTGCTGCCCGATCCCATCGTGAGTCAATAATACCCACTGCGGCGTGCATACTGATCTCATCATGAATCAATAATACTCACTTCGGCACACAGCCCGGTCCCATCAATATCACTTACAAACAGGCCTTCGGCCTCACTCAGTCATCAATCTCTCCAGTCTCTCGGGCTCACAACACTCTTGCTTTTGCGAACAAGTGTTCCCATTTGTGAGCATGGGCTGGATTGAGTGGTTTCGCATTTGCGAGGATTAGGTTCGCAATTGCGAACTGCGAGTGATCGCAATTGCGATCTCAGAGTCACATTTGCGACTCAGTAGTCTTTGAGCTGTCTTCGCATTTGTGAAGAAATGGTCCGCATTTGCGAAGGTTGGGAGTTCGCATTTTCAAACTAAATGTCGCATTTACGAATCTTGTGGCCCTGAGATAGGTTTTGCACTTGCGACCCTTGTCTAACATTTGCGATGTTCACAATTGCGAACAAGATATCGCAATTGCGACATCCACAACTGGGTAAAATATGGGGAAAACGGGACTTAGCTCATTTTTCACAATTTCTCAATCCTAAACACCCTAGAGACAATTTTCCAAGAGACCTTTCTTTCCAAATTCACTGGTAAGTGACTTTAATCCATTTTCTTTCAATTAGCCATTACATTTCATGAAATTTCAACATCAAAGTTAGGACTTCCATGGTAGAAATTAGGGGTTTGGGTAGAATTGGGAATTTTTATAAAATTGAGATTCAAAACTCGAATTGGGGTCGTATTTCAAAATAAATCACATAACCAGGCTCGGGGTGAATGGGTGATTGGGTTTTGGTCCGAATCTCAGATTTTGACTAAGTGGGCCCTGCGTTAACTTTTGTTGACTTTGTTTTTTAAAGTCATTAAAGATTGAATCTTTTTCACTCGTGGTAGTTTCTAAAGCTATTTTAAATTGTTTGAACTATATTTGGTTAGATTTGATTGATTTGGAGGCGAATTCTAGAGGCAAAACCTCAGTTGAGTTTTGATTTTATTGCGAAGTGAGGTACGTGTCGTGGTTAACCTTGACTTGAGGGATTATGACTTGTTAGTCTATTTGCTACATGTTTTATGTGTGGGAACAACGTATATGTGAGATGACGAGTACTTATACGTTGTTATTGGGTTAAGGCATGCAAGTGGGACTTGGTTCTTGTATTTTATTACTTAGGTTAGGTTATTACTTCTTTGATTTTCCGTTTCGGAATTATTGCCTATTTCATAGTTGTTGAATATATTTGGAAGTTGAAGTTGGGTATCGTGTCACCATGTTTGACGTTGAATTTATTCCCCGCATTACGTATTACCCGAATTCATATTATCATGATTACATGGTGAGGAACGGAGTAAAAGCATGGAGAGTAATGCTGTGCCATTTTCATTTACATTATCATGATTACATGTTGAGGAGGAGAGTAAAAGCAAAAAGAGTGATGGCATTCCATTATATTTACATTATCATGATTATATAGTGAGGAAGAGAGTAAAAGCACGAAGGGTGATGCCATGCCATTTCATTCATATTATTAGTACATGGTGAAGATGTGAGTAAAAGCACGAAGGGTAATGCCCTTCCATTATATTCATAGTACTACATGGTGAGGACGAAAGTAAAAGCACGAAGGGTAATGTTGTGCCGTTTTCCTATCATTTACTTGGCCATTTCATGACTTTCACAGCTATTATATTTGCCCCTTTTGTAAGTGCCGATTCTAACCTCGACGAAGTAGTGACGTGGCTAAAGCCGACCACTTATAATAACTATACATAGTGATAAAAATAGTGACAGGGAAAGAAAACAGGAAATGAAAGTAAAATAGTTAATTTAGGGAAAACAAACTCAAACCTCACTATCAGAAAGTCCAGAATAACAAATCTCGTAATCTCATATAAAAATGCTGAACAGTCATGCTACACGGATTAACGCCAACAAATCTTCCCCGACAAATTCCAAAATCAATTTAGTTCCTGTCAACATTGTTCATGGAGAACCAACAGTTGAATTCACCATTGAAGATGTTAATGCATTCACCATAGAAGAAGGATTTCACCAGGCAGTTATCCTTAAGTTCTCTTATGGAAAACCAGATCTACATGAGTGTGATTGGCAATACCGAAACAGTTCGACATTAAAGGATTTTGTAATGTTAGACAAGTTGAATTTCGACATTCTTGATAAGATTTGATTTATTCGATGACTTTGTTCAGTTCTTATCAAAGTCTACATGTTATGTCATGGCGAAGGGAGATGAATACTTCTTTAGAACTTTTCCATGGACGCAAGGTTTTAATCCAAGAGAAGAAACCTCGAAAGTGGTCGTATGGATCTCTTTACCTGATTTGCCACCTAATTTCTTTGCAAAGAGGTCGTTAATGTCAATTACTTCAGCGGTAGGGAAACCTCTTGCTGTGGACAAAGCAACTCAAGATCGGACAAGACCAAGCACTGCTAGGGTAAAGTTATTGCTTGATCTACTGGACAAACATCCTAAGAGAATTAGGATTTAAATTGTGGAGAAAAATTCTAGAAAAACTATTGAGCATTACCAGGAAGTAGTTTATGATAACCTACATAAATATTGTACCTATTGTAAACATCAGGGGGATAAAGAAAGAGCATATCGCTTGATGAATGGGAGAAATAAGGAGGAGGAAGTCTGTAAGGATGAAGTTGATGGCCTGGGCAGTGTTGCAAAATTAGCAGGTGATGCTAGGGATTTTCTTAATGCAAAAAGGGTTGGGAAACTGGTAGATGAAACATCAAAAGAAAACTTAGTCGAGTAGCTGTTATCGCCAGCTGGAGGAGGACAAAATATTATTACTGTGAACAAACACAAAAAGATGAATCGTGCAGTTAATTTTACCTCTGTAGGACATGCCTCAAACACTGAGCAGCCAGGCGTAACTGGCAAGGAACTTGCAATTGTAGCAGCTACGGGTAATGTCCTAGAGGAAGGTACAACTAATGCAGCAGTGGAAGTGGCAAATAAATTTGCTTTACTAAGGGATACACATAAGGAAAATGATCATGATAGGCAAGTAGTTGTTTTGGATGAAACACTGGATGTAGAGCAAGCAGGGGAGCCATCTCTCAGAGACGTTAGGAAATAGTCCACCAAGTTAGCGGCTAAGGCATTTAACACAAAAGCACCTAGTTTTAATCCTACTAAATAAGAAAGAACACAAAAGGATTCAACGTCACAATGGGTTAACAGAACCTTTGGACAAGGAGGAGCTACCAACTTGGTTACAACTAACCAAACATGCAAAGAAATTCCATCTCACAATGGATAAAACTGAAACGCGTACATTGAGCAAAGAAGTTGATAGGCTACAACTAACAAGTGGAAAATAATGCTAGAATGTAGAGATCTTATTGAACATCAAATCGTGTGGCATCCAAAAATGGGATCTTCTATTTTTTGGTATGAAAACTGGACAGGGCTGGGAGCACTGTATTTTATCACACCGCAAGATTTTGTCATTGACGATTCTCTTAATAATGTACATGATGTTGTGCAAGATGGTACATGGGATGTTGACAGATTGATGGAGGTCTTGCCTAAGGAGTATGTTGTACATATATTGGAGAATATTAAACCTCTAGTAGCACTTGATGTCTTAGATAAACCATATTGGATGTTGGAAACTAGAGAAGAATTCAGTGTGAAGTCTTCTTGGGATTATTTAAGGACAAGGAATGATTTTGCGTTAGCCTACAGTAAAATGTGGTAAAAGGATTGCCTTTTAAGATAGCATTCTTCATGTGGAAGGTTTGGAAAACAAAGTTGCCTTTAGATGACTAGATGAGAGGACTGGGATATCTCATGCCATCGAAATGCTGGTGTTGTGCTCAACCAAATCAGGAATCATTAACACACTTGTTCTTAAAGCATTTGTAGCCACTGGAGTATGGACCTATTTCCTAACAAATGCAGGAATAAGCATGGAAGGTTTGACATTGCACCAGGCGATTGTGAAATGCTGGACAGTCAAGGTTATCACAAGGCTTCAGCCAACTCTCCAAGCACTGCCTGCTATCATTGTATGGGAGCTTTGAAAGAGACGTAACAACTATAAGCATGGAGAGGTGGTCACAATTAATAGGGTGATTTACCAGGTATCTACTACCCTGCAAGCTTTTGTGAAAGTACGAAAGCCTAGCCTACAAAACGTGCCCCATAAATGGTTAGACTTACTTCAAATGATGGAACACTTTACTCCATATTTGAAGGTGACAAAAGTAATATGGGATCTTTCTCCACTTGAATGGACAAAAGTAAATACGGATGGAGCTTCTAGGGGAAATCTAGGAAGAAGTTTGATAGGCTTTGTTTTGAGGGATGAGGAAGGAGATGTAATTTATGCACGTGGTAAAGAAATGCACGTGGTAAAGAAATACAAGACAATACAAACAATGAGGCTAAAGCAGTAGCTATCATGGAGGATTTGACATACGGTGTAAGTCATCATTACACTCATGTTATGCTACAAACAGACTCCTTGCTAATGAAGAAGGTTTTGGAAGGAGCATGGGTATCACCTTGGACTGTGGCTGGGCATGTTGAAGAGATCAAAAGTGTTATGGAGGTGTGTAATGTTAGTATCTCACTTATCTTGAGGGAGGAAAACAGTTTAGCGAATCATTTAGCTAATCATGCTCTTGACGTGGGTGATATTGAAGCTCACTTTTTTACAGAACTGGATACACATGGGCGAAGGATAGTGAACACAGATAAACTACAATGTCCATACTTAACGGTGAAGGTTGCTCGAAATGTGTATCTACTCCATATGAAGAGAGGATGGAGGAGAGGAAGTTGTAGGTAATACTATGCTCAAATCCTATGGGAGGAGAGCACAGTATACTGTTTTATAACTAACCTTTTGTCCTATTTTGCAGGACATTTTACTATGAGAATGAACTATTTGATTCCCCTTCAATGGGTGGTATTAACTGCGCATTCCATTGAAGGTGAGGAAAGGATAGGCACAAGCAGGGAGCTGGAGGATATCAACAGTCTTATTGCTTTGCATTTCGAGCAATACACTAACAATGTTATTACACTACATGGAATGCTATTGGATGCAACAGCAAAATGGAATAAGCTATGGAAAAATAGCATCACAATTCAAATACAGTTAGGTAATGACTGTGAGTTATGCACTGATGATACGACGACCTACAACATACATCTACTGAATAGTGAAGAGTGCTATGATTACTCAATGTGGAGGACATCACCACACTATCAAGAAGAAGGTGTGTATGGTTTTTGGTTGTGGACTATCAAGATGAGTGTTCATAAGAGGATGAACAAATGTAGTAACAAACACATGGATGTTATTGGAAATTCCCAGTTTTGGTGTATGCGTGAACATTTTATTACAAGTGGAGGTGTTGCACCTTGGGGAGTAGATACACATTTGGAGGAGTTTAAGGCCATAATGAGGGGTTGTAGTAGTAGGAGAATGAATATAAAAGGAGGAATCAATGGCCATGTTATTCGATTCCTAAGGGAGAAAAATAAGATGGTACAGTTTTTAGCTAACAATATTTTCTTTTTTTGCAGGAATAGATACTGTACACATACACTATCTATTATATGGGATTCATAGTATAGTTTTAAAACTTTGTAAAGCAGTTGTCAACTGGAATGAAAGCAGCAACTATGGGAAAAGACAGAAAACTACTGGAAATAATGCACAGTGGTGGTATATGTGCGACCATTTTATGCATTGTCTTTTGGCTGCAGATAAGGATCTTATGGATGCACTGAGACCTCAATCATCAATGTATTTCATTAATACAATTGATCAGGATAAGATACATACAAAGATGATAACAAATTATACTGGGAGGTCACACACAAGTTTGAGACTAAGGTTGTCCATTCCTGGACAGTGGAGTCTCGTGCGTGTGGGAATGTTAGATATCACAAGGATAAAGATATCCACAAGGAAGAGCTACAACATAATTGCTAGAAACTGGGATGGAGCAATAGTACATACAGAATCACAACATCAAGGGCTTTCACTACATGGAATCATGGGAACAAAAGCAACAAAAATGGAGTTAAGCGCTCAATGACTCCCTCTCAGATGCTACACACAAAGGGGAAGGAACAAAGCATGCGCAGATCAACAACTAGACAAGGAAGACTGCTGGTTTCTTCAAATACACATGATAGGATAAAAGACACGGAGTATGACACACAAGAAGTGAACTGGACAATGCAATTGATCAGGAAATCTTATACACTGATCAACCACATTATCTGTGCAATTCTAATGCCGTGGCTCATGAAGATCACGATCTCATTTTGGAGAATTTTCTGTCACAAGTTTAAGACTTTCAAAGGGCTAGTTTTTATAACTACCATGTTTGATTATACTAGGTTAAAGTTAAATACTAGATCAAATTGTACTGCCAAATTTGAGAATCTTTGCTCAAATATGGTAATAGGTATTATGTACCCTATTTTTTCATCATGTGAGGACACATGACAATGTTTTTGTAATTTTGTTTTTTTAATTATTATATAAAAAACTAGCCCTAGGCACTTTGCTTAGTGAATTGCTAAAAATTAAAATAAAAAATAATAACAAGTTCAATACACAAAAACTGTTGCGGTGCGCAACCCGATCCCACTGTAACATCCTTTATCAATATCAAGTATAACGTAAACAATCTGTTGCGGAGCGCAATCCGATCCCACCATATCATCATTCATCAATATCATAATCCTCATTTATTCCACCATATCATCATTTATCAATATCAATTATTATGTACACAACCCATTGCGGTGCGCAACACGATCTCACCATATCATTATTTATCAATGTCAAAATCCTCCCTTATTCTACCATTTCAATTAAATATCCTTCAATTCTCGTTGTGGCGTATAACCTGATCCACAACAATTTCAATAAACATAACCAATCCAATAACTCAATTTACAAGAATTTCTAAACTCAAAGAGTATGAGTGCACGGCAATAAAGGAACCATGTAATAATCAAAGGAATGCAACAAATATTACAAAAACAACAGGGTAAGTAATGCACGTGACAATTAAGGTGCACAAGTAAAATAGTTAAGGCAAGTAACAAATAAGTATGGACTCATGGAAAGGATGAACAATTCAATACAAGAATAATTAAATGGCAAATAACAAATTATGGCGTAAAAGTCAAATAAAGCATGTAACAATTAAGGTATGGAATAAGCTAATTCATCAAATAGCAAGAAAACATGGAAACAAATATCTTGACGGACGTATATACACTCGTCACCTTGTATATACTGCGTTTTCTCAAATAATTCACATAACACATAGTTCACAGATTTCTAATTCCCTCAAGTCGAGGTTAGATCTAACACTTGCCTCACTACGAAACAAAATCAAAGCTCAATCATGGCCTTTCCTCTAAAATGCGCCTCCAAATCAATCTAGTCTAACCAAATATAGTTCAAACAATTCAAAATATGGTTTAGAAACTACCCACGAGTGAAAAACATTCAATATTTAATAATTTTGGCAAAAGTCAACAAAATTCAACCCCGGACCCGGTTGGTCAAAACCCGAGATTCAGACCAAAACCCAACTACCCATTCACCCTAAGCCCGGTTATGTGATTTGTTTCGAAATCCGACCCCAATTCGAGGTCTAAATCTCAATTTTTTAAAAATTCCCAATTCTGCCCAAATCCCTAGTTTCTACCGTGGAAATCCTAAATTTGATGTTGAAATCTCATGAAATGTAAAAGGGTAATTGAAAAGAAATGTATTAAAGTCACTTACCAATGAATTTGGGAAGAAAAGTCTCTGGAATAATTGCCTCTATGGTGTTTAGAGTTGAGAAATTGTGAGAAATGAGCGAAGTCCCGTTTTACCCATCTTTTATCCAGCTGCAGATGTCCGAATTGCGCTGCCTTAAATTGGGATCCTTTTGCTTGAACAAATACTGTAGACTCCAATGATCTGTGAATACCTCAGATGACACACTGTAGAGGTAATGCCTCCAAATCTTCAATGCATGAACAATGGCTGCCAGCTCCAAGTCATGAATATGGTGATTCTTCTGGTGAACCTTCAACTACCGCGACACGTATGCAATCAGCCTCCCATCCAACATCAATATTGCACCGAGCCCAATACGTGATGCAATACACTACACCGTATAGGTTCCCGAACCTGTGGGTAATACCAAAACTAGAGCTATAGACAAGGCAGTCTTGAGCCTCTGAAAGCTCAACTCACACTCATCGGACCACCTGAATGGAGCACCCTTCTGGTTCAATCTAGTCAATGGGGCAGCTATGGATGAAAACCCCTCCACAAACCGGCGATAATAACCCGTCAAACCCAAGAAGCTCCGAATCTATGTAGCTGAAGTAGGTCTAGGCCAATTTTGAACTGCCTCAATCATCTTAGGATACCCATTAATGCCCTCGGCCAGAACAACAAGTCCCAAAAAGGCGACCGAGTCCAACCAAAACTCACATTTTGAAATATTGGCATATAAGTGATTATCTCTCAAAGTCTGAAGTACAATCCGAAGATGATGCTCATTATCCTCTCGATTGCGGGAGTAGATCAAGATATCATCAATGAATACGATAATGAAAGAATCTAAATAGGGCTTAAATACCCGGTTCATCAAATCCATAAATGTTGTTGGGGCATTTGCCAACCCAACTGACATCACTAGGAACTCATAATGCCCATTCCGAGTCCAAAAAGCTGTCTTAGGGACATCTGATGACCTAATCTTCAACTGGTGGTCGCCAGAACTCAAATCAATCTTCCAAAACACTTTAGCACCCTAAAGCCAATCAAATAAGTAATCAATACTCAGCAACATATACTTATTTTTGGTAGTGACTTTGTTCAACTATTGATAGTCTATACACATCCTCATCGAAACATCTATCTTCTTCACGAACAACAAGGGCGCACCCCAAAGCGAGACACTAGGTCTAATGATTCCCTTATCAAGTAAAACATGCAATTTCTCCTTCAGTTCCTTCAACTCTGGCGGGGCCATAGAGTATGGTGGAATATAAATGGACTGAGCGTCCGGAGCCATATTAATACAAAAGTCAATATCTCTACCGGGTGGCATCCCTGACAGATCTTCTGGAAACACCTTTGGAAACTCACGCACAACAGGTACCGAATCCATGGAAAAAACCTCCGCACTATAATAGCAAACATAGGCCAAATAAGCTAGACATCCCTTCTCGACCATACATCGAGCCTTCACATAAGAAATAACCTTGTTGGTAGAATGGCCAGGAGTCCCTCTCCACTTTAATCTAGGAAACCCCGGCATGGCTAAGGTCACTGTCTTGGCGTGATAATCTAATATATCATGATAAGGTGACAGCTAATCCATGCCCAAAATAACATCAAAGTCTACCATATCAAGAAGTAGGAGATCTACCCTAGTCTCAAGACTCCTAGTATTAATCACACATGAGCAATAAACTCAATCTACAATAATAGAACCCACGACCAGTGTGGATACATACACAGGAGCACTCAAAGAATCACGAGGCACAACCAGAAATGAAGCAAAATAGGATTACACGTAGGAATAAGTTGAGCCCGGATCAAATAGAACTGAAGCATCTCTATGGTAAATTGGGATGATACATGTGATAATGGCGTAAGATGACTCGGCCAAAGGTCTAGATAGGAATGCATAAAAATGAGGTTGGGCCCCACTACCCCAATTTCCACCTCTCGGACGACCTCTAGTTAGCTCGCCTCTACCTCTAACGGGCTGACCTCCACCTCTAATGACCTGAACTCCACCTCTAGCTTAATGAGCAGGCGGTGAAGCAATAGATGTTAGAACCATGGAACGAGAACTTTGTTGTGGCATAAAAGCTCAAGAATCTAGGACAGTACCTCCTGATGGGACCTATACCCCCAAACTCAAAACACCCATCCGACTGTTGTGGCTGCTGAAGCTGAAACTGACCTGAACGGGCGGAATAACCACGGTGGTAGCTCTGGATTGTAGGCGCACTAATAGGATATGATGGTGCATCGTAGGTTGGCTACCTAGGATGAGATCCATATGGGTCACGACTACTCGAAGCATTCTGGGACGCTTGAAGCGCTGACTATAATGTCCTAGGAGGGTGGTCTCTACCAAAAGCACCCCTACCTCCAGATGAGGCAACACTGAACCCCCCAGAATGGTGAAGCCTCTTATCAGACACCGGTCCCCTCTCCTGACCACGAACCATCTCGATCCGTCTAGCAATATCTACGACCCTCTGGAAAGAAATATCATCTCTAGTCTCCTTTGTCATCTGTAGCCTGATACTGAAGGTGAGCCCATCAATGAATCTCCTCACTCTCTTCCTCTTAGTAGGGAGCAAGACAACGGCATCGCCAGCTAGGTCCACAAATCGAGTCTCAAATTGGGTGACGGTCATGCCACCCTGCTGAAGGCGCTAAAACTGCCTGCGATATTCCTTTCTCAGAGTGAAAGGAATAAACATCTCCAAATATAACTATGAGAACTGATCCCAGGTATGTGAAGGCGATATAGCAACCAACTAGTCTAGTCAACACATAATCTCTACACCATCTCTTGGCAGAACCGGTCATTTGGAATACTGCAAAGTTTACCCCATTGGTCTCAACAATACCCATGTTGCGCAACACCTCATGGAAACGGTCCAAGTAATCCTATGAGTTCTCAAAAGGGGCACCACTGAAAAGGACATGAAAGAACTTGGTAAACTTATCCATCCTCATCAAAGCCTCTGAAAACCTAACGAGCCTATCCCCGACTTGTGCCATAACAACCGGATGAACTAGCATAAATAGTTGGGGTGTTGGAATCTGATATATGGGAGCCACCCACTCTAGAGTATGAGTAGCGGGAGTCTATGCTCCTCCCCTAGCATGAGAGATGGCCGGTGCCCCCAAAAATGCACCGGTCTGGGCCAAACTCTCCATAAGGCCCACCAAGCAGGCTATGGCATCCTGAAGCATTGGGGTGGCTATAAATCCCTCCTCCTCATCGACGGGTGCGGTATGAGCTGGGACCTCCTCCTCCTCATGATCAATCTAAGGCTTCACTGCGGGTGTTGCTACTCGAGTTCTAGGTTGATCTTTGCATCTGCATCGACCTCTGGATGGACCTCGGCCTCGGCCTCTGCCCTTGGTAGTAGCTGCCACTAGGGGATCCAGCTCCTTTCCGACTGTAGATGTTGTGCGTATTTTCACCATCCGCGAGAGAACAAGAATAAAATGGTTCAATCATTAATGATTGAATAAAATCGCACAATAGAGAAGGAAGGAAGTTAATGTTTTTCCTAAATCTCCATAGCCTCTGGAAGATAAGTACAAATGTCTCTGTACTGATCCTCCAAACTATACTAAGCTTGCTCATGATTCGTGAGATCTAGGCAACCTAGGGTTCTGATACCAACTTGTCATGAACTGGAATCTCCACCCTCGGGACCAGATGATGCCTATTATTTCACTTGTTAGGTAACCCAACGTTAGATATAATTATTAACAATTTTTAACAATCCAAATCCATTTATCACAATAAATCTAAATAGTCTGAAATAAGGTGAAAGATTAATAAAAGATAAATCCAAATACAATCCTACAACTGGTGTCATGAATACACGAGCGTCTAGAGTATTACAAATAATATTCTGAATAAAAACATAACTGTCTAAATCCAGAAAATAGTTAAGAGGATATAGCAGGGGACTTTAGGGTTGCAAACGTCGTGCAACTATAAGTCAAGTCTCTGCTAGTAGTCAAATCCGGGCGACGTCACTGAACGTCGTTGGGACAAACTCTGGTATCTGCACAAGAAGTGCAGCGTATAGTATGAGTACAATCGACCACATGTACTCTGTAAGTGTCTATTCTAACCTCGACAAAGTAGTGACGCGGCTAAAGCCGACCATTTATAATAACCTATAAGTAGTGATAATAATAGTAACATGAAAAGAAAACATGAAATGAAAGTCAAATAGTTAATTTATGGAAGACAAACTCAAAGCTCACTATCAGAAAGCCCAGAATAACAAATCTCGTAATATGATATAAAAATGTTGAAACTAACACAACAACAATAAGAAGTTCAATACACACAAACTGTTGTGGCGCGCAACCCGATCCCACCATAACAACCTTTATCATTATCGAGTATAACGCAAATAATATGTTGTGGTGCGCAACCCAATCCCACCATATCATCATTAATCAATATCATAATCCTTCTTTATTCCACCATATCATCATTTATGAATATCAATTATTATGTACATAAACTGTTGCGGCGCGCTACCCGATCACACCATATCACTATTCATCAATGTCACAATTCTCCCTTATTTCACCATTTCAATTTATTAGCCTTTAATTCCCGTTGCGGCATGCAACCCGATCCACAAACAATTTCAATAAACATAACCAATCCAATAACTTAATTTACAAGAATTTCTACAATCAAAGAGTATGAGTGCAAGGCAATAAAGGAACCATGTAATAATCAAAAGAATGCAACAAATATTACAAAAACAACAGGGCAAGTAAAGCACGTGACAATTAAGGTGCGCAAGTAAAATAGTTAAGGCAAGTAGCAAATAAGTATGGACTCATGGAAAGGATGAACAATTCAATACAAGAATAATTAAATGGCAAATACCAAATTATTGCGTAGAAGTCAAATAAAGCATGTAACAATTAAAGCATGGAATAAGCTAATTCATCAAATAGCAAGAAAACATGGAAACAAATATCTTGACGGACGTATATACACTCGTCACCTTGTATATACTGCGTTTTCTCAAATAATTCACATAACACATAGTTCACAGATTTCTAATTCCCTCAAGTCAAGGTTAGATCTAACACTTGCCTCACTACAAAATAAAATCAAAGCTCAATCAGGGCCTTTCCTCTAAAATGCGCCTCCAAATCAATCGAGTCTAACCAAATATAGTTCAAATAATTCAAAATAAGCTTCAGAAACTTCCCACGAGTGAAAAAGATTCAATCTTTAATAATTTTGGAAAAAGTTAACAAAAGTCAACCCTACGCCCACTTGGTCAAAACACGAAATTCGGACCAAAACCTTATTATCCATTCACCACCGAATCCGATTATGTGATTTGTTTCGAAATCCGACCCCAATTCGATGTCTAAATATTAATTTTACAAAAATCCCCAATTCTACTCAAATCTCGAATTTCTACCACGAAAATCCTAAATTTGATGTTGAAATGTAATGGGTAATTGATAAACAAAATGGATTAAATTCACTTACCATTGAATTTGGGAAGAAACGTCTCTTGAACAATCGCCTCTAGGGTGTTTAGGGTTGAGAAATTATGAGAAATGAGCTAAGTCCTGTTTTCCCCTCTTTTACCCAATTTTAGATGTCGCAATTGCGAAGTCTTGTTCGCAATTGCGAGACAAATGTAGTAAATGTGAACCCTATCATAGAAGAGCATAAGTCGAGAATGCGATGTTTAGATCGCAAATGCGAATTTACCACCATCGTAAATGCAACCAAAAACTTCGCAAATGCGAAGCAGACTCTAGTGGCACGTGATCGCAATTGCGATCACTTCCTTAGCAAAAGAGAAAGTCCACAGTTCGCAAATACAAACAAATTCTCGCAATTGTGAGTTTCACCCAGCCCAGCCCATGCATGCAATTGCAAGTTAGACCCCGCGATTTCTAGATCTACAATAGAATACCAGAACTGTTATTGTACCAGCAAACTTTTCATTAGCAAAACTCATCCGAAATATGTCCAAAACTTACCCGGGCCCCTCGAGATCCAAACCAAACATGTAAATAAGTGTAATAACATAATATGAACTTGCTCATGTAATTAAATCACCAAAATAACATCTAAATATTTGAATCAACCCTCAAAATGAATGAAATTTCAGTGTGAAACTCAAGAACACTAGAGTCACATTTAAGCGTCTGAATCATGTCAAATCAATTCCAAATTGAACCAAATTTTGCATCCAGGTGTCAAATAGAAATACATAACTATTCCAAGCTTAAACATCAAAATCCGAACCCGTTACCTATGCAGTCAACCTACGGTCAAACCTAGAAATTTTCAACCTTCAAAAATGTTAGTTTTTGGCAAAATGAGTCAAACCAAGTTAAAAACTTCCAAATTTAATTAGGGGCACATGCCCAAGTCCTAAATCACGATATATATCTGGGTTCGTTTACACAAAAAATTGACCGTAGTCAACACAAACCATTTTTATGATACATAAATTCACACTTTCTTTAAAATTTCACACAAAGATTTTCCGGAATAATACACGGACTGCGCATGCAAATCGAGAAATATTAAATGGAGCTAATCGAGGTCTCGGAACACTGAGATAGAGGATAAATCTCAAAATGACCTATCGGGTCATCACATTTTAATAGGAGATATACATGTATTTTTGTAAATTTTGATTCTATAGATATATAGTATTAGGTTGTCTTGATTAGGCAAGTGAGGCGTTGAAAGAACTTCGCAACAATAATAAACTTTGTTAACCAATAAATTAGCTAAATCAAGTAATTGAATCATCTTGGAAAATACAATATGAGAGATATTAATACCATAATCCCGAAAACTTTTCAAGCAGAATATTAGCCCAAAGAATCTCACACATCTCCATGTCTTTGTTGAGAACATAAGTAGTCAAGTTTTCAAACTCGTGAACTTATTTCATGATTGGCTTATCATCAACTGTAATGACCCGACCGGTCATTTTGAGCCATAGCACGTCGTTCAGTTGTTGGAGGCCTTGAGTAGCTTCACTTCATATTTTTATGACTTGTACATGTGGTCAGAATTGCATTTCGGGAATTTAAGAGTTGATTCAGATGGAAAATTTTTTAATTCGGAAGCTTTATGTTGGAAGAGTTGACCAATGTTTGACTTTTCCGTAAACAACCTCAAAATTAGGATTTAAAGGTTTCAATAGGTGTGTAAGATAATTTCGTACTTGGGCGTATGTTCGAGTTGAGTATCGGGTCGCCCTGGAGCATTTCAGTGCTTATTGTGGAAAGGCGTCATTTTGAATTTTTTTGAATTTCCTAAGTTAGGCTTCAATTGAACTTTGGTGTTATCGATGTCCGTTTGGGGTTACAAGCCTTGGAATAGGTTCGTATTGTGATTTGTGACTTGTATGTAAAGTTTGGCGTCATTCCAGAATGTGTAGATATGATTCGGACGCGTTCGTCGAAGTTTTAATGTTCGAAAGTTGAAACAAAATATTTTGACTATTAATTCATAGTTTTGATATTGTGTGACATGATATGAGGTTTTGACCAAGTTCGTATCATATTTTAGGATGCGTTGGTATGGTTGGATTGGGTCCCGGGGGCCTCAGGTACAAATCAGATTGGAATGAGATCGAGTTTTTGGATTAAATAATTGCTGAAGCTTAAGGTGTCTCGTGTGATCGCACCTACAAGGTTTTGGCTGCAGGTGCAAGACTGTAGGAGCAGCCCGAGGGTCGCATAAGCGGGCATGGCTAAGGATGGAGGGAATCACGGGTGAGGAATTTACTGCACCTGCGAGCACGCAGATGCGAGGCTCTGTTGCACGGAAGCGAGATTGGTCTGGGGGTTGGAGAACCGCATGTGCGGGTGTTGTAGTGCATCTGCGGAGCCACATATGCGGTCATGGGCGCAGTTGCAGATTATTGCTTGAGGTGGGAAGTCTGCAGACGCAGATAACTTTCACAGAAGTGGATGCGCTTCTGCGTTTGGATGTCCACAGAAGGGGAAAATGGCACCTTAGTTGAAGCCTCATCTGCAAGGTTGTTTTCGCAGATGCGGAGCCATAGATGCGCAAGGAGTTCTGCAGGTGCGGAAATTGCCTGGGCAGAATATATGCTAGCCAAATCGGGGTTTTGGCTCATTTTCACTTCTTTTCTTCCATGGGTGCCGACTTTGGGGCTAGTTTGGAGTTCCATTTTCATCATCAATCTTGAGGTAAGTGATTCCTACACTTTGTGAGTTAAATAAATGGGTTATATGTGGATTTAAACATGAAATTATATTGAAATTGTGGGATTTTAGGAGAAAACTTATAATTTGGTATTTTTGGACTTTGACCATGAAATTGGACATGGAATTGGGAATAAAGTATATATATATATATATGCGTTTGTGGTGTTATGGGTAATATTTGTCTTCGAATATTTTCGGAATCCGGGCATGTGAGCTCGAGGGTTGACTTTGTTGACTTCTTGAGCAGAGTTGAGGATTGTTTGAATTGTTAAATCGTAAGCATTGAAGTATATGTTGATTGATTTGCACGTGTTTGACTAGTTTTGGATTGCTTGTCTTTGAATTGGGCAGTTAGAGAGGAATTGGAACCTGTTATTGGAACTTCGTAGCGAGATAAGTCTCCTCTCACCTAGAAACACGTTCGGGGCAAGTTCTAGACCATTCGCACGGGTACTCGGACTAACTTTGTTAGGGGGAAACTACCACGTAGGTATTAACAATTGTTATGTGCTACTAGTTGTGCATGCCAAGGTGACGAGAGTCCATACGTAGCTAAAAGCATGTTTTTGTCCGAATAGACTTAGGACTTTATCTAGTAGTATTTTAATTATTTGAACTTAGTTTGCAAACTTAATTAATTGAATTTGATATAGGAATATATTAGGCCGAGCTTTATCACCTTGAGTTATTTGGCATGATATTTGATAAATACTAAAAGTTATATTCACTTTATGCTTTTGTACTTGTGTTGTAAGCACGTTACTCGTACTTCGATAAGTTTTTCCTTTTCTTTTTGGATGGGGCCAAATGCCTTAGCAGTATATTGAGATGCATCTCTAGTTCACGCCGGTCCACCCTTGGCAGTGTACACACCACTTTGGATCGGGTCGTACAACCTCAGCATAATCGTGTGTGATACCGCTAGTAGTCCGGACATTCGTGAGATTTCCCCTTTTATTGAGGCATGGCATTTATATAGTGTTTCTTATTCATTTGAGACAACATTTGATATTTCTGATTCGTTGAGATAACATATGACATTTGAGAGATTTATATTACCAAAATAAATGTTGGAGAATTATGTGAGTTACAGTTTTTACCTTATGGCTACTGTTGTATTTCATATCTGTTCATAATTAATTATATTATTTTATTGGACCACTAGTAGGTGTCGATGAAGACACCTCGTCACTACTTTTCCAGTATTAGGCTAGATACTTACTGGGTATGCATTGATTTACATGCTTATGCTACACTTATGCACTAAATGTGCAGGACCTGACAGGTTCATTTGGTGGTCACTTTGGCACGTGGGCGCAGCTGATCAGGAGACTTTATGGTGAGTTGCACTTCATGCTACACATCACAGTCGTCTCCATCATATTATTTACTTTATCCTGTCTAATTTACATTCCATACATATGTTGTATTATTATTGTGCTCTTTAGTAAATGCTCATGCACTTATGACACCGGATTTTGGGGGTGTTCTAGAATTTGCTTATGATTTTCTTAACATTGACCCACGTTTACTTTATATTTTATTTAAAAGGTATGTATCTATGATTCTTAACGCATTAATTTATATATCTAATTATATCTATGATTCCAAAAATAGTAAAATGAATTATTAAGTTGGTGGTTCATCATTGGCTTGTCTAATGACGATGTTGGGTGCCATCACAATCTATAGTGGGTTTTGGGTCATGACAGCTTGGTATTAGAGCTCTAGGTTCACTTGGGTCTCACGAGTTATGAACGAGTCTAGTAGAATCTTGCGGATCGGTACGGAGACATCTACACTTATCTTTGAGAGGCTATAGGCTGTTAGGAGCACTTCCCTTCTTGATTCCTAGTCATGCGATTCGATTTCATAGAAGCTTATGCCTTCATTTACTTCCTACTCACTCTTATACAATGTTGAGCGCTTTTTTGAACTGGGCATCGAGGAGTTGAGGTGGAACTGCAAATGTAGTGCATGATGCTTCTCCCACGTAATCGAGTGGGCTATTATCGTCACCTTGTGGAAGGATGGTCTTTCCTTTGAGCCCCGTGTTGGCATTGCCTACGGTTTCACAGCTATGAACAGTGTATTATGATGTTCATGCATTGTTATCGCGTAGTATTGGGTAATGGTAGAATGCTTATTTATGTATTGTGGTAGTAAATGGCACAAAAGCAGGATTGCTCGGTTCATGGTTTAGATGTTCGGCATTTAATTCTAGCAGAGGAAGAAAAATTGAACTATGGATGTTCAGGCCTTGGTTGATGGAGTAGCGAGACCTGATATTCTTTGACGTGGTGGAATTCTCATTTGTGATGTGGTATCGTCATCCTTGTTGGAATACATTAAGGTTCCTCGGTGTTACAGTATCCCTTAAATTTCCTTCGGGCCAGGGTGTTGTGGAATGGTGCCCAAGTAATAGTTATTGGAGATGGCGGTGTAAGGCGGCTTCGGAGATGAATCGGTGTTTCCAATATTGATGGCTAGAGAGAAATGATCTTTATGGAGGCTCAGAGTTAGTGGCGGCTTATCCATGCGGGAGCTACAAAGATGAACTATGATTTGAGGTAGTATTTTGGTAGCGAAGGAGGAGGAAATACCTTGTGCGAGGTGTCTCACGGTGGTTGAATTTCTAGCAGGTCATGTATGAACATCAGAGGTCGAGTAGTTGCTTAAGGAGATGGTTTGACCGAAGTGGGAGGGGCAGTGTAGTGTATGGATTCTATGGTAGGATAGCCATATACTATGAGAAAGTTTAGAGCAGTTTGGCGATCATGGTGGATAATTACTAAGTCTATGAATTTCATTTGGGATGGTAGCTATTGTACTTAGGGAGTTTGAGTATGACGGAAAGGAGTTTTCTTGGAATGAAGAGGGGTGTGAAAGCTTGATTATCATTTTGGGATGCAACATGACTACGAGTTTTGAAATGTATAGTTGGACCTTCAGTTGATGTTAATGCGGAATGAACACATGGGCTCATGAGGGTTTGCTGATTTTGTGATAGTTGTATCCAGGACAATGTCACTGGAAGATGTCAATATGAAATTAAAAAGATGGGCTATCTTCTGTGAGCATGTTAGTGGTTGTGTGATTTTGATTAAGTTCATATGAAGAGTTCTACTTTCTACCCAGCAAGAGACATGTGCTGCGATGTGAGCTTGTATCGCTTGAAAAAGATGGTACGACTGGCAGGAGGTCGAATGTGCGATTATGGCTGATAATTCAGAATGTTTTATGAAAAAGTTTGATAAGAGGTTGCGAGAAATTTGGCTGATTAATGGTGCGAGATCATGGTAATTAAGAAGGATGAGTCATGGTGGGTTCCAAATTTATGTGACTGTAGCTTAAAGTTAGTGAGGGAGTCCACCGTCTACGATTGGGTAACATGGTTGTGTGCCTATGCAGTTTCGGGTTATCAGTGCATTGGTGGATTAGTTATGACCAAGAAAAGAAAAAACCAAGGGTATTTTGGGCAAGGAATATGATGTATGTGTGCTACATTTCACCTTATCGATTCATGTGAAGATGTTGGATGACTCAGAATTTATGCTTCTTGATTATGTGATGTGCAAGGAAAAGAATTCATCTGGTTTCTTTCTTGAGAGTCTTCATGTGCTAGCAAAGCACTAGTGTTTAGTTATATATTCGGGCTTAGGTTAGAGTGGGTGACACTCAACAATGGTTCTAGCGGGTTCATGTAACGACCCGACCGGTCATTTTAAGCATTTATGCTTCTTTCAACTATTTGAAGTCTTGAATAACTTTCTACGAGGTATTATGACTTGTGTGAATTGTCGGTTTTGCTTTTAAGGTATTTCGGAGTGAGCCTGGAAGAATGAATTTTCCTGTTGGAAGCTTAAGTTAAAATAGTTGACCGGGTATTGACTTATGTGTAAACGACCTCAGAATTTAATTTTGATAATCCAATAGCCCCGTATGGTGATTTTGGACTTAGGAGCGTGTCCGAATTTGAAATGCCGAAAGTTGAATTTTGGGAAGTTTGATCGGGGGTTCACTTTTTGATATCGGGGTCGAAATCCAATTCTGAAAATCTGAATACCTTTGTTATGTCATTTATTACTTGTGTGCAAAATTTGAGGTCAATTGGCTGTGATTTGATAGGTTCCGCAGTCGTTTGTAGAAATTGGAAATTTCAAAGTTCATTAGGCTTGAGGGTTCAACTAAGTTCATATGATGTTTTAGGACTTGTTGGTATATTTAGTTGAGGTCCTGGGGGGCTCGGGTGAGTTCCGGGAGGTTAACGGATCATTATTGTACTTGGAGTTGCTGAAATCTGGTGTTACTGGTTTCCTTCTATGCGATCATGTGAAGTCACTCGCGATCGTGTAGGCTTGTTTGGGGTAGTGATGATCTGTTCTATGCAATCACAAGTGTAGGAACGCGATCGCACATCTTTGGCTAGGTTGTGCTTCGCAAACGCGTGAGTAGTGCCGCGTTCGCGTAGAAGAAATGAGGCGACTGGGTACACGCGTAGAGTTGTGAGGGCAGTACTTCGTGGTCGCGTGGGAATATCCGCGATCACGTAGGTCATTTTTTTGGGCAGAAATTATTTTGTGCTTTGCGATAGCGGGACATTGTCCGCGATCACATAGAAGAAATGACTGGTCAGAGAGTTTAAGTTGTGTCCCATTTTCCATTTTTGACGGATTGGAGCTCGGGAAGAGGTGATTTTTGGGAAATATTCAGAGAAAATAACGGGGTAAGTCTTCTTAACTCAATATTGGTTAAAATACCTGAATCCATGGTTGTTTGTATCATTTAATTGGTGAATTGAGTTGGAAAAGTTTAAAAACCCTCTTGGTTTAAATTAAAGATTTGAGGGTCGAGTTGCGGTCGGATTTTGGTAAACTTGGTATGGTTAGACTCGTGGTTGAATGGGCTTCCGGATTTTGTAACTTTTGTCGAGTTCCGAGATGTGGGCCCCATGGATTTTATGGAAAAATTGTATTTTCATATGGAATTAATTCCAATAAATTTTATTGAGTGAAACGAAATATTTGTGACTAGATTCGAGGCATTCGGAGACCGATTTGCGAGGCAAAGGCATAGCAGAGTAAAGAATTTTGCGCCCCGAGATAAGTAACAGTTTTAAATCTGGTCCTGAGGGCATGACACCCCGGATTATTAGATTATGCGAGTGTTGTGGAGATGATGCGCATGCTAGGTGACGGGCGTGTGAGCGTGCACCGTAGGAATTGGGACTTGGTCCATTCCGCGAAACTATAAAGTTGTATAGGCCTCCCCGCAATTGCGACCTCTTGTTCGCAAATGCGAACTTATGATGACCCAGGTACTCTTCGCAAATGTAACAATTTTCGTGAAATGCGAGCCTGTCACGATTGGGGAATGTTCGCAAATGCGAACACTGATCTCGCAATTGCGAGATCAGACACCAATCACCAGAAATTGCAGAACCGACTGAGTTTTCTAAGTTCAAACCACTCTGTAGCCCATCCGAAACTCACCCGAGCCCTTAGGGTTCTAAACCAAATATGAAATTTTCAAGAAACTTTAGAATTGCTATATTAACAACCGGACATCCGAATCACGTCAAACCGACTCTGTTTCACCGGTTTGTATTGGATCTATACCGGTTTCCGTAATCAAAATACGAACCTGATATCAATAAAGTCAAACATTGATCAAACTTTCAAAGTCATTAAGCTTTCAAACTTTCAAATTTCAACAAAATACGATAACTCGGGTTAGGGACTTCCGAATTCGATTCCGGGCATACGCCTAAATCCCAAATCACGATACGAACCTACCGGGATCATCAAAACACGAATCCATATTCGTTTGCTCAAAATATTAACCGAAGTCAACTCAAATGGATCTTAAGGCAAAGTTTTCATATTTTCTCAGTTTTATTTTTTTTAACATAAAAGCTTTTTCGGAGAAACACCCGAACTGTGCATGCAAATCGAGAAAAGCTAAATGAGGTATTTAAGGCTTCAAAGCACAAAATTAGGTTCTAAAATGTAAGATGACCTATCAGGTCATCACACATACTCCCTTCACTTAGTGGACGACTAGCGGCCTCTAACTGTTCATAAAAATATTTTGCCTCTTCGTTAGGAGCTTGTTCAACACTTTCAAAGCATCCGCAACTATTTCATGGTATCTAGGATGTTGAACGTTAATCCCCACCAACCTACTACTTTCACCAACAACTATGTTATGAAATACATTATCACTACCATCAACCTCTCCATGACTAGTCCACACAAAATAATTATCCATAAACCTTTTTTTATAAAGATGAGTCTTAACATCCTCCGATACAAAAAAAAAATGCAAACACTTGCACTTCACACAAGGATACCTAATCATCCCTCCGATTTGAAATGGTTCAAGTGACATTGCATGCCTAATAAATTCATTAACGCCTTCTATAAATTCCTCCCTAAAAACCCGACGATTAGGACAATTCCTATTATACATCTAACTACGATATTCTATCTACACAGAGAAAAAATAAATTGCATGTTATATTAATTTGAAAGTTCACATATATCCCTAAATAAGTTATTTTAAAATTCAATTAAAAGAAGTAATTTGAAAGTTCACATATATCCCTAAATAAGTTCTTTTAAAATTCAATTAAAAGAAGTAATTTGAAAGTTCACATATATCCCTAAATAAGTTCTTTTAAAATTCAATTAAAAGAAGTAATTTGAAAGTTCATATATATCCCTAAATAAATTCTTTTAAAATTCAATTAAAAGAAGTAATTTTAAAGTTCACATATATTCCTAAATAAATTATTTTAAAATTCAATTAAAAGAAGTAATTTGAATGTTCACATATATCCCTGAATAAATTATACTTTTAAAGAATTTACAATCTAATTGTCTTTATCTTAAGTCATGCATATAATTGTTCTTAAAATAAAAATCAAAAATTTAAATATTTAATGAAATCTATTGTAAGTTGTAACCCTAGCATAATCTTAATCTTCTAACCTTGAAATTCTAGCATAAACATAATCAATAGGAGTAAATCCTAAATTTAATTAAACATTAATTAAACCCTAATTTATATAATTAAAATAATTAAAATTACCTAAATTCAAAAATATACATAATTAACCTTGAATTCTATGAGAGGGGGTTTGATTTTGGATGGAGGAGGATGACCAGTGTGCTATGGTTTCCGACGGAGCAGCCAGTGGGTGCCGGCAAAATAGTGGCGGGGGTGGGGAGGGAGACTTCTAGGTGCTTTGTTTTTGGGTGAGGAGGGATATAAGAGCTGATTTTGGGTGGGGATTTGGAGGAATCGCGGCTATAGAGAGTAGAAGAAGAGAGATAAAAGAGAGGTAAAGAAAACATGGAAATGGGGAAGAACTCGTCTGTGGCAGATCTAAATTGAACATTTCCAACCGAAATCGGTTGGAAAATTCAGTTGGTAATTTTATATGGCCTTTGACCATTTGACAACGACCACTCCGACCGAAATCAGTCGGTAATTAAATTTAAAATTTTAAAAATAAATTATTTAATTTAAAACCCGACTGTCTTCGGTCAATTTTAGCCAAGATACAAATTAATTATAGGCATTATATAATATATAATCAAATGCGTATTTATATATATGTATATATTCACACACACACACACACACACATATATATATATATATATATATACACACACACACACACACACNCCAAAATCCAACTAGTCGTGATGGCACCTAACCCAACCTGCTAGGTAAGACAATTAACAACTATCCAATTCCAATGAAATTTAATGAGACAATTAAGTAAAAGAAAATATCTACATCTTATACATTTTCCAAGGACTAGTAGTACAAATCATGAACGTCAAAGATTTAGAATTTACAAAGTTGGTATGAAATAAAGTACATCATTTGTTTGAAATATACATGAACAGATCTTTCATAAGTGTAGAGCTACCATGAATAAGAGGCGGCTATAATCGGAACGCAGGTACATCTTCAAATCCAGCTCCCATCGAACACAGCAACATCAGCATCTAACATTTGCACACAAGGTGCAGAAGTGTAGTATGAGTACAACCGACCCCATGTACTCAATAAGTAACAAACCTAACCTGAGGTTGAAAGTAGTGACGAGCTGGAACAGAGGTCGGAGTCTAACACCAATAGCCGACAACAGTTCATAACAACATAATAATAATGGTACAAGAAACATACTCATATATAAGATGCTCAACTTGTTCGTAGTTCCGGAAAAATAAGCATGCCTTTCTAGTATATCAGTGAAAACCTAAATTCTTTTACCGAAATCACCAAAATATGAGTAGGTTTGTAAAACTATGGTTTTTCCAAAAACTTTTCAAAAATAATTAAGATGTCTTTTTTTTCCAGACAGCACGAGAAAAGTACATCTCTATACCTACACGTCACTATGCAGGTGAAATCATGAATGTCACCAAAACCAGGTAGCAGAAAGAAATGCATCTCTATGCATATATCTCACGTACGCATGTCAAATGCAATGCATCTCAGTGACGAACTCATGTACTCACACTCTCAGAGTACTCAATCTTACTGCCTCACACTTTCAACTCATCATGCTCAATCACTCGACGTGCTCAGTCACTCAATATTGTATATGGACAATCCAGTCCAGGGAAGTTCCAACCCAAATATATATATATATATATATCAACTGACAGTCAGTCACTCAGTACTGTATAAGGTCAATCCAGCCCAGGTGAAAATCCATCCCCAAATATAAATGATTCGGTCAAGATCCATGCCCAGGGAAGATCCATCCCTCAATATAAATCAACTGCGCTCACTTGGGGGTGTGTACAAGCACCGGAGGGGTTCCTTCAGCCCAAGCGCTTTAATAAGCCAGATCCAGGCATAAATCAATAAAACATGTTGCGGGGTGCAGCCCGATCCCATAAATTTCACTCACAAACAGGCCCTCGGTCTCACTGTGTCATCAAACTCTCAAGTCTCTCTAGCTCACAATGTCATGAAACTATCCCAAAAATGATGATATGATGTATCAATAAATAGCAATAGAGACTGAGATATGATATGCAATGAATAAATATGATTGAGTACAAAACTTCAGTTTAAACATATAATTCAACAGCAGAAATGACCTCAGTGGGTCCCAATAATACTAACATATGCCTAAGCATGATTTCTAGCATGAATTATAGCTCAGGTATTCTAACACATACAGTACAGTGAAACTATCCAGAGAAGATAGCTACACATCTCTATGGAATCGACTAAATCACAATTCACACGGTGCACGCCCACACGTCCGTCACCTAGCATGCACTCCACCTTAACATCAATCACATAACATGCAATTCGGGGTTTCATACCCTCAGCACCAAGTTTAGAAGTGTTACTTACCTCGAACAAGCTAAATCCAATACCGAGCAAGCCAAACGATGCTCCAAAAATGCCATCTCGCACATACCAACCTCCGAACTGCTTGAAACTATCCAAAAGAAACTCAAATACATCAAATAATGCCAAAGGAAACAAACTCAATCGATAAAGGTCGACTCTTTAATCAAAGGCCGAAAATCATCCCAAAAGTCCATCCCTGGGCCCATACCTCGAAACCCGACAAAACTCAAACAATCCAACAACCCATTCAATTACGAGTTCAACCATACTAGTTTCACTCAAATCCAACTTCGAATCAATGTTCAAAACCAAGAATTCGCTCTATGAAGTTTTAGTCAAAAAACCCCAATTTCTCTTTAAATTTCATCAACCAATTGCCAAAAATGAAGATAGATTCATGAAATAAAATGAAAACCAAGTGTAGAGCACTTACCCCAATCCTTATGATAAAATTTCCTTCACAAATTGCCTCAATCCAAGCCCCAAATCTCAAAATATGATAAAAGAACTAAAAAGCTCAATTTAATATTGTTCTGCCCAGACCTTTACGCATATGCGATGAAAGAGCCGCTTCTGCAACGTCTCTTCTGCTACAAGACATCCGCTTCTACGGAAATACACTAAGCACAGACCCCTCACACCTACGGAACCATATTCCGCTTCTGCGACATTACAGGTGCGAGCCATCATCTGCACCTGCGCAAGACCTCGCTCCTGCACTCCATCCCTTCGCACCTGCGCATCCGCACATGCGCCCAAATCTCTGCTTCTACGATCTTCCTAACCCAGCTCTCCCCTCGCTTCTGCAACTCCTTTGTCGCTTCTACGACCATCGCACCTATGCAAAACCAGCCGCAGGTATGATCACACCCGATCCTACCACCACCAGCCTTAGCCAAAATTGATCCAAACAATCCGAACCTCGTCCGAAATTCTTTCGAACCACTCGGGACCCCGTACGAATATGCCAACTAGTCCAATAACATAACGCAAACCTACTCGAGGCCTAAAATCATGCATAACAACATTGAAACGACGAATCGCACCTCAAATAAAAAATTAATGAACTTTTAACTTTCAACTTCCAAAACCCGCGCCGAAACATATCGAATCAACTCGGAATGGTTCAAATTTTGCACACAAGTCCCAAATAACATAACGAAGCTATTCCAATTTCCAGAACGACAATCCAAATCTGATATCTAGAAAGTCAATTTCTGGTCAAACTTATGAACTTTCCAAACCTTCAAATTTCCAGCTTTCGTCAATTAGCGATTAAACCTTCTAGAAATATCCTAATGCTAATCCGGACATGCGCCCGAGTCCAAAATCACCATTCAGACCTAACAGAACCATCAAAACTCCGTTCCGGGGTCAAACTCACTAAAAGTTAAACTTGGTCAACTCTTACAACATAAAACTTCAACAATTAAATTCATTCTTCTAAATCGATTCTGAATAACCCGAAGACCAAAAACTGATGATTCACACAATTTATAATACATCATACGGAGCTACTCATGCCCTCAAACCACCGAGTGAAATGCAAATGCTCAAAACGATCGGCCAGGTCGTTACATCCTCCCCCCACTTAAACATACGTTTGTCCATGAACGTACCAAGAGTCGTTCCAAAGCCATCAAACCACCGTGTAACTTTACAATGCACATACCTGAGGGTGATCCCACGTCATCGTATTCCATATAGGCCAGAAAAACACAACATACTGAAGATTATTACTTCAACCTTAGCCCGTAAATCACATAATCCAATTTCCAACATCCGGAATTTCCTATAAGACCTGAATCTCATATCGACACACTGTATAAGTTTGATCAAGTTGTATCAAGCTATAACCATAACCCAAGATATAATCACATGATATACCGCATAACTCGCGTACTTGTAGCAATAACTTCGGACCATAATAACTGCTCAAAACGAACCTGGTACCGGTAATAAACCTCATATCAAACAACACCTCGTTCTAAAACCTTCGTACACTTCCTATGATAAAATAGACACGCAGAAACTCATAACCACTCATCAGATCAACAAGCCATGGAGCTCCCTCTCCTTCGACAAGAACTATAGCCAATTTCTAAGCTGATCAGCGATATTGTCCTTTCAAATATACCGCAATCAAATCCAATAGCACCCATTCTAGGTCCGACGACCTCTTCTTATCAAATACAAGCTACTCTACTAACACGCGACACCAATACTACACAGAGCCACAAACCATGCAATTCGTGCACCAACACGCAATAATTCAAATGTACTTAATCATGAAAAATGACTCAAATGAAAGAACTGTCCCGCAAGTTAAAAAAATACCACGACAACCGCAACGCCATGAGTCCATTATACATAGTAGAACCACGACACACGAATCTGACATAAAGGATCGTATCTCAGCATAACTATTTTGCAATGCGTGACCCCGTGCAGACATTGTCCGTTAACCACCCGAAATCAACTCGAGCCCTCGGAGCTCCAAACCAAACATGCACCCAAGTCCTAAACCATCATACGAACTTGCTCGCGCGATCAAATCGCGGACCTACAAGAATTATCAAAATACTGATCCAGGTCCGTTTGCTCAAAATATTGACTAAAGTCAACTTAGTTGAGTATTAAAGCTCTTTTCACATTTTAATCCATTTTTCACATAAAAACTTTCCAAAAATTTGTACGGAATGCGCATGCAAGTCGAGAAATAATAAATTGTGCTTTTCGAGGTCTTAGAACATAGAATTACTTATTAAATTTAAAGATGACATTTTGGGTCATTACATTCTCCACCTCTAAAACAAACGTTCGTCCTCGAATGGAGTTAGAAAAAGTACCTGAGCTGGAGAAAAGGTGTGGATATTTACTCCGCATGTCTGACTCGGACTCCCAGGTAGATGCCTCTACTGGCTGACCTCTCCATTGCACTCGAACTGAAGGATAACTCTTAGACCTCAACTGTCGGACCTACCAGGTTAGAATAGCCACCGTCTCTTCCTCATAAGTCAAATCTTTGTCTAATTAGACTGAGCTGAAATCTAACACATGGGACGGATCACTATGATAT
>AWOL01S0064712.1:0-18406 GCA_000715115.1 Nicotiana otophora
CGAAGGATAACATAATGTGATAGTAACATTCGGAACACAACTTGAATACGTAATTTTCGACACTTTGCTTACTCGGGACAATTGAATTTATTGGGAACAACTCGGAACATGGGAATAAGGAACTTGAGCCAACCATGCTTGAAACTTACAGGAACATCATAGAATTAAATTCTAAGAGAGTAGTTTAGCCAACATACCTTGATGGAGCTCTTTAGTGATACTAAAACCTTCCACTATTCTTACAACTTCAATCTACATCAATATAATTCGGTTGGATTAATATTAGTAAAATTTCCAGGTTTTTGGTCATTTTGGCATTTTATCAAGCACCTAGAGTGCCTAGGATTCAACTACCTCTACTAATGGTATTTCTTCATCCAACAACCCCTCTTTCCCACCAACAAGAGATACTACACCATCATTTGACCACTTACTACCTTCTTAGCACCATCATAATCATTAATGAACTAACATCCACCAAATTCTACTAATTAACACATTATAAAATATCTACAACACCCAATAAACTAGTTTAAGTATTTATGGCTTCCAAGCACCATCCAATATGCACTAATACTTATTTCTTGCTCATATATTCACTAACAATCCAAGCATGTAGGTTTAAGCATGAAAGATTACCTCCTGAAGGCCAAATCTTGAAAGTCAACTTTTGGGGTGTTCTTGAGATTTAGAAGAAATCCTATGGAATCCAATACAAAACCTTGTTGTAACTAGTGATTTAGAAGTGGAATCATCATAAAAACACTCTTAAAAACTCACCTTAAGTGTGTATTGAAAGCCTGGTTGGATGGGAGATGGAGAGAAATGCCCTAGCCTTGAAACCCTTTTGTTTTTCTCTCACCCTGCTCATGTATATTTATATTGCAGAGGACCTCACGGTAGGCGTGCGGCGCACGCGTAACATGAGCTATCACTACTCAGGAACATTTCCTGGCGCATGTTACAGACTAAATGCGTTGGTTTGTTCCTTGCAACCCTGTTTTCCATTCGTGCGCTGAGCGCGCAATAGGGCCTAAATGCGCTGTTTTTGCCAATTTCAACCAACTTTTCAAGCCTAATATTTTTACTTCCTTTTGATATTTTGACACTCGCAACACCTCAACTTGAACTATACATACATTACCATGTTCTGATCACCACCATCCCCTAATATAGGTCCGTACGAACTCCGAGATTGATGCTATTACCCTCTTAATCTTATATAAATATCCCGAGTCAACTATGAAAATTTACGGGGCTTTACAAGCCCCAATATAGCCTAAACAACCCATTTGCCACCCCTAGTGATGACGCATTCATTTGGTTTAACCGAGCAGGCATCGGCACCCCAGGTCATGGCCGTGAGAGGCCCGGGCCGAGATAGAGGTAGGCGTGGAGCATGCATTGCAGGTAGAGCCCCTGCTCGTGCAACTATTATGGAGCCACTAGTAGCTCCTGTTGAGGTGCAGGTTCATGATTGTGTGAAGCCGGAGGTACCAGCTCAGATTCCCTAAGGTTTATTTGTTTCGTCAGCTGTTCAAGATGCTTTAGTCCATACAATTGGTTTGTTTGAGAGTTTGGCTCAGGTAGGGGCATTTCCTACTATACCAGTTGTTTCCTAGGTAGGGGGCAGAGTGTATACTCCAACTACCCGTACCACACAGAAGGTGGCCCTATGGTTATCAGACTATAGTGTTACCGGTTGGGGGAGTTTGGCCTATTGTTGCTCGACAGCCTGAGGATAGGCCCGTGATGTCAGCTAATAAGCTGAAGAGGTTAGATAAGTTCACGAATTTGCATCCTCCTCACTTTAGTGGTACACATTCAGAGGATGCCCATGGGTTCTTGGATCATTATAATGAGATTCTGTATCAACCCGACCAATCATTTTGAGAGTTGTAGCCCCGTCCTAGCCGATCAGGGGTGATCGGACTCCATGCTAACAAAGACAGTGGAATATTGGTGCTAATGATCTCCCAACCAAAAATTATATATGAAGTTCTTATTTTGAAAATCATTATGTTTTAACTGGACATTTGGATATTGTTGATTGTGACTTGCTGTTTCTATGTGTTGCCTTTTCTTATATGGGCATTCTATTTTGAAAGAGGACTTTTAGCTATACATACTAGCGCTATTCAACAATACTAACGTCCCTTTTTCAAGGGGCATCTTTAATAGATGCAAGTGGTTTTACAATAGGCAACATTGATCAGTGATAGCAGTACACTCTTTTCAGTTGATTTGGTAAGCCCCACTTCATTTCGGGGTCATGTATCTTTTGTTTCTCATGTACTGTGTTTTGAGGTATAGCCGGGGCCTTGTTGCCGGTATTTCTATATTACTCTTCTATTGTACTTAGAGGCTCCGTAGACAGGTTGTGGGTTTTGGTTGATGTAGGGAATTGAATTAGAATTGTTGGTATTTGGAAATCATGTTTTTTCATTAATTCTATAAACTTGTAATATTTTGGAAATTATGAATGAAGATGCTAATGGGAATGAAAAGAAAGCTGATAATAAAATATTTTCAGTGTTTGATTAATGGAGTGCATCTCCTCTTTATTCATATATGAGTTTAGGTAGAAGGTAATCTAACAGGCTTACTCGATCGGGTTCTCTGGGTTTAGCGCCGGTCGCGCTCCCCGAGTTTGGGGCGTGACAAATATGGCGGCCGATGCCTTGAGTAGAAAGGCGGTGAGTATGGGTAGCCTTGTATTCATTCTTGTTGGTGAGAGACCTATTGTATATGATGTTCAGGCCTTGGCCAACCAGTTCGTGAGATTAGATGTTTCGGAGCCTAGCCGGGTTCTAGCTTGTGTGGTTTATCGGTCTTCCTTATATGATTGCATCATAGAGCGCTAATATGATGATCCTTATTTGCTTGTTTTGAAGGACACGGTTCAGCACGGTGATGCACGGGATGTTACTATTGGGGATGATGGGGTGTTGAGGATGCAGGGTCAGATTTGTGTGCCTAATGTAGATGGGATACGTGAGTTGATTCTTGAGGAGGCCCACAGTTTGCAGTATGTCATTCATCCAGGTGCCGCAAAGATGTACCAGGACTTGAGGCAGCATTATTGGTGGAGTAGAATGAAGAAGGATATAGTGGAGTTTGTAGCTCGGTGCCTTAACTATCAACATGTGAAGTATGAGCATCAGAGACGGGGTGGATTGCTTCAGAGGCTAGAGATTCCAAAGTGGAAATGGGAGCGGATCACCATGAATTTTGTAGTTGGGCTCCCACGGACTTCGAGGAAGTTCGATGCTATTTGGGTGATTGTGGATCGGCCGACCAAGTCCGTGCACTTCATTCTAGTTGGGACTACCTATTTTTCAGAGTGGTTGGCTGAAATTTACATCTGCGAGATTGTTCGCCTTCATGTGTCGGTGTCAATCATTTCAGATCGGGTCACGCAGTTTACATCGCAGTTTTGGAGATTCGTGCAGCGTGAGTTGGACACCCAGGTTGAGTTTAGTACATCATTTCACCCTCAGACGGAGGGATAGTTCGAGCACACTATTAAGCTATTGGAGGACATGCTACGCACTTGTGTCATTGATTTCGAGGGCTCTTGGGATCAGTTTCTGCCGCTCGTAGAGTTTGCCTAGAACAATAACTACCAGTCGAGCATTCAGATGGCTTCATATGAGGCTTTGTATGGGAGACGGTGTCGATCTCTGATGGGCTGGTTTGAGCCCAACGAGGCTAGGCTAGTGGGTACTGACTTGGTTCAGGATGCTTTGGACAAGTTTAAATTGATTCAGGATCGGCTTCGCCCGGCTCAGTCCAGATAGAAGAGTTACATCGATATGAAGGTTCGTGATGTTGTTGCTTTCATGGTTGGGGAGAAGGTACTGCTCAAGGTTTCACCCATGAAGGGTGTTACGAGATTCGGGAAGAAGAGCAAGTTGAGCCCTCGGTATATTGGGCCGTTATAGGTACTTGTTACACCCTATGTTTTCGTACGTGAAAGTACGCCATAAGTAAATTGATGAAAGCTCGGAAATGAGATGTTACATCCTGCATTTTCGTACGTTAAAGTTTCATCGTAATTTAATCGACGTAAACTCGGGAATGAGATTATTTTGAGATTATAAGTATTATGCTACATCAAATAAGTGACAAGTAAATTCGTGAAGGTGAGAGGGTGAAAAAACGAAGAAAATGAGTTACGTCGAAGTTTGTCATTTTGGAATAAAATATGGTTTAAGCTATAATACCTGGTATTTATGGACTAGTGTCATACTAAGGTACCACATGACCATAATAGATAGATGTATAAAGTGTGTGAAAATGGAGTAGTATTTTAAGTAATTTGAGATAATTCTTAATTATGTGGATAATTAGTTAATTATTGGTTAATGGGGAGGTTAACAAGTTAATCAAGAGATTGGTGGATAATTAATTAAGACTTTTGGATAAGCCTTAACGTGGCAGCCAAGGCTTTAGGAAATTGTGACTCTTAAGTCCATATCTTAAAAGCTTTCCCTACATTATGAAGTGAGATAGATTGTCTTGCTATGTAACGGGTGGGATTCTCAAACAAGACTTCATATGAATCATTTACAATGCTTATGGCAACGTGATTTTGCTTCAGCAAAAGTCATCCGAAGTTATACTACAAGACTTCTTAGAATAATAGCAACGGGAGTTTGCGATTCTAAGGGAGTACGATGCAATCTTTCTAAAAAATATCATACGGATTTTCCCCTACTTAGATCCGCCGTTATGTGTTTTGTGGAAATTAACGTGTATTAGAGGGATTATCAAGAAAATCGGTTCAGGTATGTTAAGGCTATCCCTTCTTTCCTTTTGGCATGATCCAAATGATACAAACGAAACGAGCAAAATACGCAACTTTTATAAATGACTCTATTCATAGAAATAATAGGGGTGTCTATATACTTGATTCCCCATGTGAATTATTATTATTATATCTTCTGTTCATGGGTCTCAGAAAAATACATAGTTGATAAAGTTATCCGAAAGGCATATTAATCTTATGACATTCCGAGAAATATTATTAATGTATTTATTATGCATTTCGTGCATTTATACATGTACATTGACCCATGACCAGATGGCGTTATATGCACGTATATTATATGTATATGGGATATGGGAAAAGGTTATGGCGTTATATACGCACCACCACTTGATCAGCTGGCATACATTAATGATTTGCCCACAGTGGCTGAGATGATATGATGGGATTCCCTCAGAGGCTTGATGATGTTATGAACGCATATACCTATGTATGGTATGACATTTATATGTACGCGCATGACATTATAAATATAAAATTATTCACAGAGTTGTTCAGATTTACATGTTGAGTCTTTTACTCCATGTTTCTCTATGTCTTTTATTTACTGATTTGCATACCTTACATACTCGGTACATTATTTGTACTGAGGTCCCTTTTGCCTGGGGACGCTACGTTTCATGCTCGCAGGTCCCGATAGACAGGTTGAGAGTCCTCCAAGTAGGTTATCAGCTCAGCGGGAGGTGTTGGTGCGCTCCATTTACTCCGGAGTTGCTTATTTGGTCAGTATGATTTGGACATGTAATGATTAGTATGGCGTGGCCCTGTCCCGACCTTTATGGTATTTATCTACTCTTAGAAGCTTGTAGACATATGACATGTATGTAAAAGATTGTATGGCCTTGTCGGCATATGTTCAGTATACGAGTGATCATTTTGGTCTTATAGGCCCGTATGTCACATATATAAGTTTGTATTACATGTTGGGTTGTCCAATGTTGAGTATTTCCTCATGTTTTATTCTAGTTATCTCACGGAAGCCTCTCCGGCTCATTTACGTATAATAGTATGATACGGAAAGATACATTACATTGGTACTCGGTTGAGTAAGGTACCGGGTGCCCGTCGTGGCCCATAGGTTTGGGTCGTGACAGTACTTAATAGGATTGGAGAGGTTGCTTACAAGCTTGCCTTGCCACCTAGTTTGTCAAGTGTGCATCCAGTCTTTCATGCTTCTAATGCTCCAGGAGTATGTCGGCGATCCGTTTCATGTTTTGGATTTTAGCAAGGTTCAGTTGGATGGCGATATGACTTATAATGTGGAGCCGGTGGCCATTGTGGATCGGCAGGTTCGAAAATTGAGGTAAAAGGACATAGCTTCGGTGAAAGTGTAGTAGAGAGGTCAGCCAGTTGAGGAGGGTACTTGGGAGATCGAGCGGGAGATACGAAGTAGATATCCATGCCTATTTGAGACTCCATGTACATTTTTATTCCAGTTCAAGGACGAACGTTTGTTTAAGAGGGAGAGGATGTAACGACCCAGCCGGTTTTTTTGAGAGTTGTAGCCTCGTTCCCTCATTTACTACTCATTTTATGCTTTATAGCTGCTATGTGACTTACCGGGGTAGTTGGTTCCGGTTCGGAGAGGTTTCAGAATGAATTGAGACACTTAATCTCAAGGTTGGAAGCTTAAGTTGAAAAGGTTGACCAAATGTTGAATTATGTGCAAACGACTCCGGAATGGAGTTTCAATGGTTCCGTTAGCTTTGTTGGGTGATTTTGGACTTAGGAGCACGTCCGGATTGTGATTTGGAGGTCTATAATTGAACTAGGCTTGAAATGGCAAAAGTTAGAAATTTATAAGTTTGACCGAGAGTGAACTTTGTGGTTACCGATCTCAGATTGGAGTTTCGAGAGTTGGAGTAGGTATATGGTGTCATTTTTGACTTGTGTACAAAATTGGGATCAATCGTACGTGATTTGATAGGTTTCAGTATCGTTTGTAGAAGTTGGAATTCCTTAGTTTCACTAGGCTTGCATTGGGGTGGGTTTCGTGTTTTTGATTTTGTTTGATGTGATTTGAGGGCAAGACTAAGTTCGAATCATGTTTTAGGACTTTTTTGTATAATTAGTTGAAGTCCCGGTGGACTCGGGTGGAGTTCGGATGGGTAACAGATCGAATTTGGAGCTTGGATGATTCTGAAGCTGGGAGCCTGCTAGTGTAATCGCACCTCTGGTGCTTTGATCGCAGGTGCGAGCTGTGTTGCGCATAAGCAGCCAAGAGTGGAGCTGGGCACTGCTCGCAGGTGCGAACAGCTTGCTGACACATGCGAAGTCGCAAGTGCGAAGAATTGAGTACAAAAGCGGAAATGGAGATGAGGGTGGGTTCCGCAGAAGCGGTAGTGTTGCTCGTAGAAGCAAGTCCGCTGGTGTGCTATGATGGTCCGCATGAGCAGAGGGAACCATAGAAGCAGGAACTCGATCGCTTACACGACACCGCAGAAGTGGATAAGTGGTCTGTCATGACCCAAACCGATGGGCCGCGACGGGCACCCGGTACCTTACTCAACCGAGTACCAGCATAATGTATCTTTCGTATCATACTATCATAGGTAAATGAACCAAAGAGTCTGTCGTGAGATAAACAGAATAAACATGAGAGAATACTCGACATAGAACGACCTATCCTAATATAGAAACTTACATACATGACATACAGGCCTATAAGAGTACATAAACGTCATAAGGCCGGGACAGGGCCCCGACATACCAATCAATACGAGTCCAATGCATACTGACCAAATAGGCATCTCTTGAGCAAATGGAGCGCACAAACACCTTCCGCTGAGCTGATAGCTTACTTGGAGGGATGTCAACCAGTCTATCGGGACTTGCGGGCATGAAACGCAGCGTCCCCAGGCAAAGGGACGTCAGTACAAATAATGTACCGAGTATGTAAGGAATGAAAATGAGTAAATAATAGACATGAGAGAAACATGGAGTAAAAAACTCAACATGTAAGTATGAATAACTCTGTGAATCATTAATATTTACAATGTCATGCATATGCTTATAAATGTCATACCATGCTTAGGTATATGCGTTCATAACATCATAAAGCCTCTGAGGGAATCCCATCATACCATCTCGGCCACTGTGGGCAAATCATCAACGTATACTAGCTGATCAGGTGGTGGTGCGTGTATAACGCCGTAACCTTTTCACGTATCTCATATACATATAGTATACGCGTATATAATGCCATCTGGTCATGGGTCAATGTACATATATAAATGCATGAAATGCATGAGAAGTGCGTTAATAAGATTTCTTCGAATGTCATAAAATCATTATGCCTTTCGGATAAACTTTATCAACAACGTATTTTTCTGAGACTCATGAACAAAAAATATAATAATAATTCATATGGGGAATCAAGAATATAGACACCCCTAGTACTTTTATGAATAGAGTCATTTATGAAAATTGTGCGTTTACTCGTTTCGTTTGTATCGTATGGATCATGCCAAAAGAAAGAAGGGATAGCCTTAACATACCTGAGCCGATTATCTTGACAATCCCTCTAACATACGTCTTTTGCGAAGAACATATAACGGCGAATCGAAGTAGAGGAAAATCCATATGATATTCTTAAGAAATATTGCACCGTACTTCCTTAGAATTGCAAAATCTCACGTTGCTTAAAATGCTATGAAATCTCACATTTTGAAGTTTCAAATGAATTGATTAAGCTCCATCGTTACTTTGCAAATCTTAACATCCCACTTTAAAAATTATGAACAAAATTACTAATTAGGAAGGGGTTGTTGTTTACTGCAAAAAAGGAAATCAATAGGGCCGTACCATCTTTTTGCTTTTTTGATAACATTCTTTAACCAAATGAGATAAAGGTGCTCATCTCTTTAAATGTTGCCACCTTGCAAAGTGATTTAGTAGTCACTTAATATATCATATGTGGCTGACACGTTTAGGGGGAGGGGGGGTTAATCTTATCCAACAATTCCTTTATTAATTAGGCAATATCCCATTACCCAATAATTAATCAATTACCCACATAATTAAGAATTATCTCAAATTACTTAAAATACTACTCACTTTTAATACACTTTATGTACCCTACTACCGTAGTCATGTGGTACCTTGTATGGCACTAGTCCATTAATACTGGGTATTATAACTCAGATCATATTATATTCCAAATTGACAACCTTCAACGAAACTTATTTTCTTTAATTCGTTTACACTTTAACCTTCACGCCACTTACTTATTGCCCGTTATAAATAGCATAAATGCCTATAACCTCAAAAATAATCTCATCCCCGAGCCTACATCGGTAAACTTATGACGAAACTTTAATGTTTGACAATGCGGGATGTAACATCTTATTTTCGAGATTTCATCAATTTACTTATGGCATACTTTCACCTAAGAAAACATGGGGTGTAACATCATTCCCCCTTTGGAACATTCGTACTCAAATGTTGACTGATGCACTTATCATTTTCATAACTTATGTCTTCTGAATACTTTAGTACTCTCATTGCCATCTAGGCAACTGTTCTCTGAATAATTCCAAAGTCTAGGGCATTCCCCCCTTTAGACCTCTTTCTCACACCACGACTTGTGGTCGGAATCCTTCCAATCTCGTAACTATTGCTACCTTTTATCATGCAGCCTGTACAACTCTAACCTTGTAAGTGTGCCTATGCGACTCTTCTCTTCCCCCAAGCTTTTAGCCAATCTCTAGGCCTCACTTTGTAAACATATACAGAGCTTGTTAAGATGTCTCTCTGGGCATCTATAGGTATACTGAAGTTCTTCGCTCGACACTTTGTTGAACTTACAGATATTGCTATATCTTATTTCATAGACCCGGTTATCCATTTGTATGACTTTAGTGCATCTAGGTAGGTCATACTAAACCATAACTCTTACTTCGATTTATCATTATCGAGGTCTGCTACCAAACTCCAGGTTACTTTTGTTGCTTATCCTATATGTATAAATCTAAGTCCTTTAATGCTTCCTCATTATAGTTTATCATAAGAATGAGGGCCTAATCTCATCTCATACTTTGTGACTTTTATCCATCTATTGTTGATTCACCTCAATATTGATCTACACTCTACCACTGATAACTTGAAACCTCTTACATAATCACTAAGGCTCACGTTGCATCGAGGAACATTTGAAGTGATCTTCCTGATCCACCTGGGGAGCGATACTATACTTCCATAACCGTATTTCATAGCATCCCAATGTGATTCATCTTATGGGGGTATTCTAATCCAGTGCCATCCATGAAATCTTCTTCTTTTGTTTTCTTCAAATCATTACTCAATCGAAGGCCCCAACATCATTCTTTATCTATCACAATTACACTCTCATTCTACTACCAGGGTAGAATTCCATCCCTTCTAAATGCTATTAGTCTTAGACTCCCTTGAGTTCATTCAGGCTATACTGAGCTTTCGATAATTTAGAGAAACCATTATCTCTCTTGTTTTCCTGGGCTTAATCTTGAGGATTTATCATTCTCGTTACCTTCTCACTTGCCCTTTCTTATCCTTACTCCTGTCTTCCTAAAACCTTGTCGCTTTACCATACTTTAGCTTGCAACTTACACATATCTATTTATATTACTCGCAACCTTCCTTCAACTTGCTTGCCCATAGATTTTCTTATGTTATTCTGAAACATCAAGCGAGACATCAAATCGTCTCTAACTCTTCTTTACTCTTTTAACTAGACCTCTCGATACATTGAAACCATAGGCTGGAAAATATGCCACTGAAGGCGCCGCTATCATTCCTGGATACTGAATCCCCGTGCTTCTAGCTTTTTATCCAAAGTATGGACTATTCACAACCTTCTGCACTTGAATGTCTTCTACGTTGTTCACCTTTACCTATAATTCTTTCATGACCTCTCTTCCATATAGGTATAATTCAAATCCATGACTTGAAGCTCTATTATAATACTTGTACCTCTGGTGAATACATGATCCGGTGGGAGCTTCATACTGACTTCTTATGGGGCTTATACTTTTCTAACTTACTTTACGTAGAGCCGTTATAGAATATGGTTGTTGTACTATCTCTCTTGTACCTCTGATATTAGAGTAATTCTGCAATGTTCTCAATCATAATTTCTATAATTTTCGATGTCCAATAATCAGACTCCTGATTTACTTAGTTGATGTAATTCTTTAGTTTCCTCTTCCCTATGATCAGCCTTTATAAAGGCTTAAGCTATCTTCCGATCTGCGGCTTATGGTACTACTTTAGCCTTTCATGGACTCTATGGAATATCCATGATACAATCTTCTGACAATTCAATCCTTTGTCTATGCCCCAGGCTTAATTCTCTCTTTTAACTTATACCAGAGTCTTCTATGGCTGTATAATTGTCAACATATATGCTACATGGGTAATACTCCAAAATCTTAAGTGCGTTCTGCCACTTGTTGCATTAATACTTGGCTTATCTTAGTGCCCACACATATTGGAATTCCATACAACCCATATGAACTTGAATATCACCTTTTGATTTTTTTTCTTCCCGTTCATCAGCCACGATATGTGCCACTTTCTTATGGCGTGCATACAGTATTGTTGTGAGACTGTTGTTATACGACCATTTCCTCTTCAAGTCACTACTCTTAGGTTGAAGCCTTCTTCCTTATTTTCGCAGCTAGTCTTTCGTTGTAGTACTTAGGGAGACCTTCTGGCTCTTGTAAAGTTACAAGCTTGTTATATCGTTTACCCGACGAAATTTTTGATGTTCGTACTCACCTATAAATATCCTTAGCTACTTACCTCCATACTAATGTGCTCGTACGGTTGGTTCTGAACTGATGTTTTGACTGTCTTCCCAATAGGAATCTCTTTTATTTCCATAACACTCATACGGTATCTTTAACTACCCTAACTCCTAATTGAATATTTCTCAAGTATTACAATGTCATAACTGCGAGGCTGATTCACTATATTAGGTTTTACTATGTTTATCTTGCATGATCTGCTGATTTTTCTGAAACCTCTTGTCTAGCCATAACTAGGCTCTTCCTGAATCAACTAATAACTACTCGTTGGCCCCTTCTCCTATCAATATTCTGCAAAATTCCTCTTGGGTTATTCCCTTTATCTTAACTTATGTCTCACACTGGCTCCTTATCTATGAAAAACATCTCGGACAGGAACCCTTTACTTCCTCTCCTTTACATCGTGTTTGCATAATGTTCTGGAATCATAACACATCTGTAGGATTTGGATAAGAGCGACGATCTACCTATAGATATTTTACCTCTTCATCTTTGGCGTCTTTTCACATCATCGATGACCCTTACTCGCTTTGCGGTAATCCTTTTGTGCCAAGGATAACAAAATTCCTTACTCACGAGGGTGACACTTAGTGTAACTAGCTCATACAGTCCCTTAAGCTTAACTTTGCTCACATTGCTTGCTTTAGGGAAGCGTCTTCCTGAATGACCATTCTCTGAATTTCTCATGAATCTTCTTCTGTTCTCCATTCTATTATTGCCAGAACGCAATCTCTGAAATTCTCGTGATGCCGACTATTATCAAATCACTCAATCCCTAATTCATGTTTAGTTTATCTTGTCTACCAACCCATACTTATTTCCATTACTCTGGGGTCTAACCTTTCCTTCTAGTAATCACGTTAGAGTCACAAACTTATTTCTCGAAATGAAGATATGACTTTATGGCCTAAACTCTTTTGTTGTCTCAAGGCCTATCGCCTCTCATCTTTTCCTTCACTTGACTATAGACTCTATAATACTGTTATTCATTTTTGATCTACTGTTGTCATCCATGTATCACATCTTACTCATAATGCTTCATTATCTCTCTTCTTATTTCCCTGCTAACATTTCTGTCTATCACTTTATTCTGAAAACTTTATCAAGACATTCTTTTGCTTTTAGCTCCCCTTACTCCATCTGCTGGCTCTTTGGGTTGCCTAACATTCTCTCTCTACTAGGGACGGGAGCCACACTAAGGTAATAATTATCCCTTCCAGGATTCTAGTACCATCTATTAGCATGTTTGCAATATCCTTCGGAAATGTCAACTAACACAAACAATCCATTCATAATTTTGGGTTACTCTAACCCCAACCGGATCCTGATATCCCGTCCTTCTTCTTAAACTACACATGTTAGCCCTCATAAGGCATAACTGAAATGGGTGTGACCAATTGTACATACCTCTGTTATTGTTGAAGGTAACTCAAAATGCTTATATATCTTTTCCTGAATTGTAGATAATGTTCATCTTTACTAACTGGGTACCTTGTACCCTTCTTCACCTTGATTCTTTTACTTGTTGAAACTTGTACCTTCTAATTCTCTTACCACTTTTCACCATATAGGTGGATATATATTCATGCCTTAGGGATCCTTAAAAAGAAGCGTACACGTCTTAGTACACACATGATCTGCTAAAGACCTTACATTTTGCATCATGCGGATTTGAGTTCCTCTGACTCAATTCTTCCATATCCGTATTCAGTCCCTTACCAACCGTCTTTCTAGATGTAGGCATTGCCGTATTATGAATAAGATAGAGTTTAGGAAATTGAGTTCTTACAACTGAGCTCTACCACACGATCTAGCTTCCTGCCATGTACCTAAATGCCATATAGCTTCCTGCTTATAAGTGTGGTGCACAACACACCCATAAACAAGACTCTACTAGACATGGCTTGTAGACTCCCTAGGATAAAACTGCTTTGATACCACTTTTGTCACGACCCAAACCGATGGGCTGCGACGGGCACCCGGTACCTTACTCAACCGAGTACCAACGTAATGTATCTTTCGTATCATACTATCATAGGTAAATGAATTGAAAAGGCTGTAGTGAGATAAGTAGAGTAAACATAAGAGAATACTTGACATAGAACGACCCAACTTGATATAGAAACTTACATACATGACATACGGGTCTATAAGGCCAAAATGATCGCTCATACACTGAACATAGGCTGACAAGGCCATATAATCTTTCATATACATGAAATATGTCTATAAGCTTCTAAGAGTACATAAACGTCATAAGGCCGGGACAGGGCCCCGGCATACCAATCAATACGTGTCCAATGCATACTGACCAAATAGGCAACTCCGGAGCAAATGGAATGCACCAACACCTTCCGCTGAGCTGATAGCTTACTTAGAGGGCTCTCACCCTGTCTATCGGGACCTGTGGGCATGAAACACGGTGTCCCCAGGCACAGGGATGTCAGTACAAATAATGTACCGAATATGTAAGGAATGAAAATTAATAAATAACAGACATGAGAGAAACATGGAGTAAAAGACTCAATATGTAAGTCTGAATAACTATGTGAATCATTAATATTTACAATGTCATGCATATGCGTATAAATGTCATACCATGCTTAGGTATATGCATACATAACATCAACAAGCCTCTCAGGGCATCCCATCATATTATCTCGGCCACTGTGGGCAAATCATCAATTTATACCAGGTGGTGGTAGTGGTGCGTATATAACGCCGTAACATTTTCCCATATCCCATATACATATAATATACGTGTATATAACGCCATCTAGTCATGGGTCAATGTACATATAAAAGTGCATGAAATGCATGAGAAGTGCGTTAATAAGATTTTTCGGAATGTCATAAAATCAATATACCTTTCGGATAAACTTTATCAACTACGTATTTTTCTGATACCCATGAATAGAAGATATAATAATAATTCACATGGGGAATCAAGAATATAGACACCCCTAGTACTTCTATGAGTAGAGTCATTTATGAAAGTTGTGCATTTACTCGTTTCGTTTGTATCGTATGGTTCATGCCGAAAGAAAGAAGGGATAGCCTTAACTTACCTGAGCCGATTCTCTTGACAATCCCTCTAACACACGTCTTTTGTGAAGAACACATAACGTCGGATCGAAGTAGGGGAAAATCCGTATGATATTCTTGAGAAAGATTGCATCGTACTTCCTTAGTGCAAAATCTCACGTTGCTTAAGATTCAATGAAACCTCACGTTTTGAAGTTTCAGATGAATTGATTAAGCTCCATCATTACTTTGCAAATCTTAACTCCCCACTTTAAAACTTATGAACAAAATTACTAACTATGAAGGGGATGTTGTTTACTGCAAGAAAGGAAATTAATAGGGGCGTACCATCTTTTTGCTTTTTTGATAACATTCTTTAACCAAATGAAATAAAGGTGCTCATCTCTTTAAATGTTGCCACCTTGCAAAGTGATTTAATAGTCACTTAATGGATCATATGTGGGTGCCACGTTGGGGGGGGGGGGGGGGGAGGGGGTTAATCTTATCCAATATTCCTTAATTAATTAAGTAATATCTCATTACCCAATAATTAACCAATTACCCACATAATTAATAATTATCTCAAATTACTTAAAATACTACTAACTTTTAATACACTTTATGTACCCTACTATCATGGTCATGTGGTACCTTGTATGACACTAGTCCATAAATACCGGGTATTATGGCTCGGATCGTATTATATTCCAAATTGACAACCTTCAACGAAACTCATTTTCTTTGATTCGTTTACCCTTTAACCTTCACGGCACTTACTTATCGCCTATTATAAATAGCATAAATGCCTATAACCTCAAAAATAATCTCATCCCCGAGCCTACGTCGGTTAACTTACGACGAAACTTTAATGTAATACAACGCAAGATGTAACATCTCATTTTCGAGCTTTCATCAATTTACTTATGGCGTACTTTCATGTAAGAAAATATGGGGTGTAACATGGTCGCAAGTGCAAGGAGGCCTAGGCAGTGTTTTAAAAACGAGGGTTCCGTGATTTTCACCATTTTTAACATTTCAAGCTCGAGATTTGGCAATTTGTGAGAGGAGTTTTGGGGGATTTCTTGAGGTAAGTCACTTGTGGTCTAATTTACTCAATAATTATATTTCCCCATTTATTTTCCCACCTAGATTGTGTGGTTTTGAGGTGTAAATTGGGAATTTGAGGCTAGGGATTTGGAGAGTTTAATTTGAGGATTTGAGTGACGATTTGGTGTCGAATTTTTATAAATTTGGTATGGTTAGACTCGTGGTTGAATGGGCTTTCATATTTTTTGACTTTTATCGGATTTCGAGATGTGGGCCGACTATTGAGTTGACTTTTTGATTTTTTATTAATAGCTTAGTATTTACCTATGGAATTTATTCCTTTATCCCGTGTTGATTGTATCGAACTATTTGTCGCTAGATTCGAGGTATTTAGAGGCCGATTCGCAAGGCAAGGGCGTGTTGGAGTTGAGATTTATATGGTTTGAGGTAAGTAATACTTCTAAACTTTGTTCTGAGGGTATAAATCCCTGAATTTCATGTTATATGATTGGTATGGAGGTGATGCACATGCTAGGTGACAGGCGTGTGGGCGTGCACCATAGAAATTGTGACTTAATTGTTCCCGTGGAGTTGCATAATCAAATAATCATGTCAATACCCACATACCCTCCACATGTTAGAGAAATTAAGCCGAGACTCATGATAAAATAACACTTTGGTCAGGTGCCGATATATTTGGGACCTATAGAGGCCGTGTTGCTGTTGAATTACTTTTTAATTTACAATTACGAACTCAGTCAGATCTATCATTGCATATTATATCTCAATATCTGTTTACATTCATTGATACATTATATAATCATGTCGGGCTAGTTTTCATGACGTTGTGAGCCCGAGATACTGGAGAGGTTAATTGTTATACCCCGTAGTATTGTACGTTGGATTTGTCGTAAAATAATCGACATCAGTTCAAGGACAAGATCATTTTGAGGTAAAATAAGGTCCAAGCTATAATACTCGTATTTATGGACTAGTTCCATACAAGGTATCACATGACCATGATAGTAAGGTATATAAGGTATGTTAAAAGTGATTAATATTTTAAGTAATTTGAGATAATTCTTAATTATGTGGGTAATTGGTTAATTATTGGTTAGTGGGAGATTAATAAGTTAATAAATTAATTAGAATTGTGGATAAGCTTAATGGATATCCCCCCCCCAAACGTGGCGGCAAGTGAAAGAGGACTCAAAAATAAAACAATGACTCTTTGATTTATGAGATTAGGTGGCATATTTAGGGGAAATTGTTGGCCAAGTCATCATACAAAGTGGGCCCCAGACCAACTACGATAAAAGATCTCCTTAATTCACAAAGAGAGATGCTTATATCTAATCTACAATGTAATGGGTCCTCTTCAACAAGTATCACACAAATTGTGCAATAGCACATGATTTGCTTCAACAATTCATATGAAACTGCTTAATACTATAGCAGCGTAAAATTGCAATTCTAAGGGAGTACGGTACAATCTTTCTCAAGAATATCATACGGATGTTTCCTACATCAATCCGCCGTTATGTGTTTTTCGCAAAAGACATGGGTTAGAGGGATTGTTAAGAGAATCGGCTCAGGTATGTTAAGGCTATCCCTTCTTTCCTTTTGGCATGATCTATATGATACAAACGAAATGAGCAAATGCGCAACATTCATAAATGACTCTATTCATAGAAGTGCTAGGGGTTCCTATGTTCTTGATTCCCCATGTGTCTTATTATTATATCTTTTGTTCATGGGTCTCAGAAAAATACGTAGTTGATAAAGTTTATCCGAAGACATATTGATCTTATGACATTCCGAGAAATTTTATTAACGTACTTCTTATCTATTTCATTTATTTATACATGTACATTGACCCATGACCAGATGGCATTATATACACGTATATGTATATGGGATATAAAAAAAGGTTACGACATTATATACGCACCCCCACCTAATCAGCTCGTATACGTTGATGATTTTACCCACAGTGGTCGAGATGATATGATGGGATGCCCTTAGAGGCTTGATGATGTTATGTACGCATATACCTATGCATGATATGACATTTATACGTATATGCACCACATTATAAATATTAAACGATCCACAGAGCTATTAAGACTTACATGTTGAGTCTTTTACTCCATGTTTCTCTCGTGTCTTTTATTTACTGATTTTCATTCCTTACATAATCGGTACATTATTTGTACCGACGTTCCTTTTTCCTGGGACGCTTCGTTTCATGCCCGCAGGTCCCGATAGACAGGTTGAGAGTCCTCCAAGTAGGCTATCAGCTCAGCAAAAGGTGTTGGTGCGCTCCATTTGCTCTGGAGTTGCTTATTTGGTCAGTATGATTTGGGCATACATTGATTGGTATGGAGGGGCCCTATCCCGACCTTTATGGTATTTATCTGCTTTTAGAGGCTTGTAGACAGATGTCATGTATATGAATACTTGTATGGCCTTGTCGGCCAATGTTTTGAGTACATAAAGGATCGTACCGGCCTTATAGGCCCTCGTATGTCATATGTATAAGTCGGTACATCATGTGGGTGTCACGCGCCAAAATCGAGGAGCGCGACCGGCGCTCAACCGAGTGAACCCGACTGAGCAAGCCTGTTAGATTTCATTCTACCCAAATTCATTTGTGAATAAAGAGGAGAGGTACTCCGTTAATCAAATACTGAAGAGATTTCATTAACCGCTTCCATTT
>AWOL01S0064717.1:0-15071 GCA_000715115.1 Nicotiana otophora
AAAAAAAAAAAAAAAAAAAAAAAAAGCAGAAAAGGGAAGAGAAATAATCAAAACGATCCACTTAAAAAATAGAGACAATTTATGATTATTTTAACTTTTGCTGGAAAATAAATTAGTAGGGTGTTTAGGTTGTAATCTCGAGTATCAAGGTTGACCTTACTACTAATATATTCCTTAGAAACTGTTAATATAAAATGAACAAAAACTTAAGATAATTATAAAGGAAATAAGTTCCGTTCATTAAAACAAACAAAAAAAATCCTTATTGGTGTAAAGTACTTTTACCAATAAAAGACAACCAAACAACGTAAAATAATTACATTAAAAAACAGTGATAAAATGACATTTTGCTTCATGCTAAACTCACGCTTAGAGATCGATGACCACAAGAAAAGAAAATTACTCAGTGGGGCTCCAAGAAAAAAGAGAGAAATGTTAGGTGAAATAGTAGGAGGGAGCAACTACTACTGGAGTTGGAGCCAATGTTAGATGCCGATTGCTAAATTAAAGCCTATTAATATGTAAGAAACCACACAACTAGTTGATATTAAAACGAGGAATTATGACATTCATGGGTTAATTTTACTCATGGCATCCAACTTATCATTTATTTTACAAAAGTCACTTAACTATTTTTCATCACTTAAAAGTCATTCAACTTTACCTTTATAACTTAAAAGTCATTCTAGTTCAAAACCTACAAAATATCCAATAAAAAATATGACATGGCATTACATTTAATTAAAAAATCTAACAATAATACCATATAAGCTTAAATAGACCATATCTAAGTTAGACTCATTTTTTCTTCACAATTAGAAGGAAAAGAAGAGAACAATTATTTTGAGCTAAAAATATCTTAATTTGTTACCTAATAACCTTAATACCACCACCTATAATTTCATTAAAAATATGAACAGAACTAGCACAGAACCAGTTTTTGCATCCTTCATATCATTTTATAATCTTTCATGAAATTAAAATACTACCATATCAATCTCACATAACAATTAAATGTACCACTAACAGACAAGAACAACAAGTTAATAAGAACCTATTTTCACAAATTACTATTCCATTAAAGTCAAAATATTGCTTATTAAGCAATACTAACAGATAAAAATACTGCTCAGTAAGAAACACCCACAATAAAATTACATAGTAGAAATTGTCAATACACACCACAATCGTAGACAACCTATAGCGATAATTTGGACAAAAGAAAGAGACAACGTATTGTGTCATTGACCGTAAATGTACTACCAAAACCTAAAGATAAATTTAAAAGACCTAATTTTTCTTAGATTTCTTAGACTTTGTTTTCTACAAATTAACTACAAAATCAAAGTGCTAGTCCAGTTAATTGTTCAAATATTAATATTCCATTTTGATTATAGGTCAAATCGGGCCGAAAAAGAAATAGGTCTAACTTAGATATAGTCTATTTAAGCTTATGTGGCATTATTGTTAGATTTTTTAATTAAATGTAATGCCATGTCATATTTTTTATTGAATATTTTGTAAGTTTTGAACTAAAATGACTTTTAAGTTGCAAAGGTAAAGTTGAGTAACTTTTAAGTGATGAAAAATATTTAAGTGACTTTTGTGAGATAAATGATAAGTTGGATGACCATCGGTGAAATTATACCTTCAAAAACAACTCGAAAGATTTCTTGCAGAAATCAAAAACAAACTATCATCTTGAATCATTAATTTACCAGTTAATCCGACCACTAAAAAATTATGCATTTTTGAGAATAAGCTTTATTTTAACACCATCCTCCGACCATGAATCATGCAAGCAGTGATAGCAAGCATTTTTGAGAGGCTCAAGGTTGAAGAAGATAGGGAGGGGACATAATGGTAAAGCCCTTTGTATTTTTGACATAGACAAACAGAAGGATGCATCTTGCAAATTTTAGGATAATTGAAGTATATGCTAGTCAGTATCTCAATATCAAAGTTAGCTATTTATGCCATTACACTATCTAGGCTCATGTTGTCGAAAACCTAATTAATGATAGATATGAAATGTTAAGTAGTTTAATTTAAAAAATTCTAAAATATTAGACAAAGTTCTGCAGTTAAGAACTTGAAAAATAGAAATAATAACTTAAAAACTTGGAACCGAGATCTAAGACTGTAACGACCCAGTCGGTCGTTTTGACTATTGCAATCCCGTTCCCCTATTTACTGCTCAAATTGTGAAATCTGTTGATATTTGGCTTGCCGGGGAAATTGGTTTGGGTTCGGTGAGGTTTTGAAATAATTTGGAGCGCTTAGTTCCAAGGTTTAGAATTTAAGTTGAAAAGGTTGACCGGATGTTAACTTATGTGTAACGACCTCAGAGAAATTTTGCTAAGAAAATTAAGGTTTGGTGGTGCCGAGATAGATCAATTAGTACAGAGATTGTAGAAAGTAAGCTCGCCGCGGCTCAGACTTTTTGGGTTAAACAATGCACCGAAGTGTAAAGGAAAATTTTGTCGGAAAATGGTCATTTCTGCGACCACTATGCGGTCGCTGAATCACTCTGCGGACTGCATAATGGTTGCAAAGTGGAGCAGAAGGAGGGCAAGATTTGAGAAAAATCTGCGGTGCACTATGCGACCGCAAACCTGTTTTGCGGTCCATTATGCGATCACAGAACAAGTACGTGTACCGCATAATGACCGCAGAACAGGTCAGTAACGCCCAGCTTTGAAGGCCAAATTATGCGGTTGGTATGCGGACCGCATACCTGTTATGCGATCGCATAACTGCGTCGGAGCTTCCATTCTTTCTAATTTTTGACCCGGCCCAACTTCGATTTATAGCCCTTGAATCTCATTTTTGAGCCAAAATCTAATATTTTAGAGAGAGGTGAGAGCATTTTAGAGAGAGAAAGTGAAGACTTAGTGATTTATTCATCAATTATTGTTCAAGGTTTGAAGATTTCACAAGGATCTTGCTAGGGTTTCATAGAGGTAAGAATTTCTTTCCTCAATTCTTCAATTTCGGGTTGGAGTAAAGATGGGTAATTAATAGTATGATTCTTGGGTGTAAGAGTATTATGTATACATACCAATAAGGGTGTGGAAAGATTTTTAAGTTCAAATGGGTAAAGATTGGGTTGAAAATGGTAGAAATCTTCATAAATTTTAATTGAAGATTTGAGGTTCAAGTTGATGTCGGATTTTGGTGAAATTTGTGTGGTTGGACTCGTGGTTGGACGAGCGTTCATATTCTGTAACTTTTGTCGGATTCTGAGATGTGAGTCTCACGGACGATTTTGAGTTAATTTCGGAATTTTCGTTAAAATGTTGATTTCGTTAATTAGATGAGTCTATTATTGTCGCATTTATATTATGTAATTGCTTTTGGCTAGATTTGGGCAATTCGGAGTTGAATATTCGTGGGAAAGGCATTCTGACCGATTGATTGAGCTTGGTTCGAGTTAAGTGGCTTGCCTAACTTTGCGTGAGAGAAATCCCCTTATGATTTGGCACTATTATGCTATGTGAGCGCCGTGTACGTGAGGTGACGAGTACGTACACGGGCTAGTTATGGAAAAACCCGATTTCTTGCCGAGTAGAACCATGCTTTCCTGTTATTTTGAGTTATACCATTTTAATGAATACTAATCTATTTTTATTCTTAATTGAGTTATTCCAATATGTGTAGCTATCATGTTTAGTCTAATACAGCATGTCTACGTGTCTTAATTTTTTATGTGAATTATGTGCAGCATGCTCAGTGAATTTCCTGCTTCTTCCCTGACTGGTACTTAGTCTAAATTGTAAGAATTTCGTGATGTAGTTGTCTTTCTATCACTCGCGCTGCATATTTACTTTGGGACTACGGAACGGTATTTTCGGGAGATTCCCCTGCATATTTACTTTGGGAATACGGAATGGTATTCCGGGAGATTCCTCTGCACATTTACTTTGGGGTTACGGAACGGTATTTCGGGAGATTTTCCCTGCACATTTACTTTGGGACTACGGAACGGTATTCCGAGAGATTCCCCTGCACATTTCTTTTGGGACTACGGAACGGTATTGTGGGAGATTTCCCTGCACATTTACTTTGGGACTACAGAACGGTATTCCGGGAGATTTTCCTGCACATTTACGTTTGGGACTACGAGACGGTATCTCGGGAGATCTTCTATTGTATTTTTGTGTACTGAGCTGTTACCTTCTATGATTCCATTGTTGTTAAATTTCAGCCTTTATTTTATTGCGATATTACACTCTATATTATTTTATTATATATTTACCAGTAGGGCCCTGACCATACCTCGTCACCACTCGATCGAGGTTAGGCTTGGTACTTACTGGGTACCAATTGTGGTGTACTCATGCTATTCTCTGCACATATCTTTCGTGTGCAGATCCAGGTGCACCTTATTAGCCGCACTATCAATGAGCCAGGACAACTTTGGAGACTTCAAGGTATATCTGCCGCGTCCGCAGACCTCAGAGTCCCCTTCTACTCTTTCTCATGTCCATTATCTTCTGTATTTTCCTTGTTAGAATTTTGATGTATAGAGACACTAGATTTTTTCTTCTGTAGGTTGTGATTCACGATGTTCCGGGTTTTGGGATTTGCTGTGTATTTTGAACAGTTAGGGGTTAAAATTTTATTTTCATTTTATTATTCCGCGAATGTTAGGTTTACCTAGTCGTAGAGACTAGGTGCCATCACGACAGTATACAGAGGGGAAATTTGGGTCGTGACAAAGACATTCTTAATGACACGACAATACAATTAAATAATAAGTCTCTTATTATTGAAAATATAAAATAATGAACACAAAGAAATAATTAAATTTTTAAAAATTAGTTATAACTTTTTAACAAAGGTGATAGTTTCTTGTTAAAAATAATTTTATATAAAAAGAAAAGTTCATATAATAAATACAGTATTGCCAAAGGAGAAAAGTTTTAAAAAGTAGTCGAGGTCTACAAGGGCTTTAAATGCAAAAACAGTAAAAGTGTGAACTTTAGAAAAAATATTCAAAGAAAAAATAAATAAAAATATATTTTTAATGCAAGAAAAAATGACGAATTCATTCATAAAATTTTTCTTAACAATTAGTATATTATTATCTCTTTGCTAGTTGATTATATCTATTATTTAGTACCACTCGATTCAAGATAGAACACATGATTACTAAGGTAAGTGCATTAATTCAAAGCTTACACTTTTTTGTTAGAGTTTCGTGATTTATATAATAGTGTATATAAAATATAATTTTAATAATTAACATAAATAAAAGATTTTAATTTTGATTAGGTTGTTCAAATGAATAATCGATTAAGTTAAGTTTCTATCTCTCATTAATTTATAAATATATCTACCCGATTATTCTGGCTTTTCCTTCTTTGCGTATATTCATTCTATTTTCTTTTTTCGCTATTATGCTAATTTTATTTTTTTAATTTTAACTCAATTTTTCTTGAAGAACTATTTCTATTTCTCACTAAAAGAAATCTTTTAAGGAATTAAATCTTAAAAAGATTACTTTATAGCTTTGCATATCAAAAGTTAGAAGAATGAACTATGGTATCTTATTGAATTTTATTAAACCATAGCTTTTATTAAGTAGACCCTGATTCGATGCGGAGTTAAGGACCTTTTGTTTTTTGTTAAAACTTGTATTATTATACCTGCTATGACATTTATTTGATTTAAATAAACATGCTATTAATTAAATTCCTTTTAGATAAAAAAAAGATAATTTTCATTTTCGAACTAATAAGAAATTAGAGTGGAGCATGGCTTTGGCTTTGACAGATTGCGATTAAAAGAAACTAGGAGTATAGGACATAACTAAGGTTCGGAATATGTACTGTGTTTCCTGTGCTTTGATGTTTTCGCACATCAAGTTGTGACGTTCGCAATCTCTGCTGCGGGTTTCTTATCTTCATCGTCTATTTTTGCCCTTTCCCCTGTTGTTTCCTCTATTTGGCATTCATTTTATGATCAACTTTCAGTAGAAGGGAAAATATTCCTCTTATCCAAGTACTCCTATTACTTTGATCATATTTCTTTTTCTCTTTTCAATTAATTGCTATTCAAAAGTTTGTTAAATAACATCAAGTTGGAGAGATCATTTTTGACTTGTCGATGCACGAGATATTAAAAATCAAATTTACGTGTTCAAAAATTAGGTTAGAGCGAGTATATTTTATTAAATTAATTTACTTAGAGGCATGTTTATATATAATTTATAATATAATGTTATGCAATTTAAATTAAATTCTTTTAATTGAATAACTCTGTGAATAGTAACATCCAAAAATAAAATTTCATATGAAATAAAATCTTAAGTTATAATGATTAAATTGACCTTAAAATTGTATGATTAGTAAGCCCCTAACTAGAGAAATGCAAAGAGGAGTATATGGTCGCTGGAATATTCTGAAATCCTAACCTAAGTTGTTGGTGAAGGAATATGGCAGTGGGAGTGAGACAGTGGAAAAGACAAAATTGTTTAACTTATCATCTGAAGTTGTTATGATCCGCAAATCACATTGCATTTTAATGGCCACTCTTTTATGCTCTACATATGGGACACATGGCCAACCTTCTAGTAACAACAACTTTATCATATTCTCCCATTTTTCCTAGTTGAATTTTTCAGTTGGTTTAGTAATTTAGCTCATGTCTTCCAATACTTACTTGTTTATTGCAAAAACAGTTAAGTGGTCAGAAAATCACTGATTAGATTAAAAAAAAAAATTAGAAAACCTTTCGAATTTAGTGGCGTCCTAGTTATTATTGTGCAACAATAACAACATCAATATCAACAACAAATTATTTTCAATAGACCATCGGCTCAAGAAAAATATAAATATAATAATATTAAAAAGTAAATACGATAATATAAAAATCATGAAAGGAACAACAACAACAATAAAATAATAAAATGACTGAAGAAAAAGAAACAACACTTAGTACTCGAAATCTAAAAATAAAAAATGCTAAACTACGTACTAATACTACTACAGATATAAAAGAAAAAGGCTAGACTAGCTATTGTTCAGTTGAATTTTATATTTTCAAGTGTTAAAATGCATAAATAAATATTTGAAAAACATGAGGCCCTTGCGTAGTTTGGTTCATTTAACGTCCCTCCTTGGAAACATTCTTGAGAAAAACATGTTAAAAGAATCAAATTAGAAATTTTATTTAGCAAAGTATTATCTTGATTTGAGCAAACTTGTATGGTCAAGTTCATTAGTACAAATTTTGATAGAAAGGATTGACATGATCAGAACAACTCAAAAGCGTGGACTCAATAATTTTCATTTTTTTACTTAAAAAGGATAAACATTTGAGATAAGTTAGTTAATTTTGTACAATTATGTAAGAGTGGGCCCATTGGATAGAAATAAGTTTTGGGCCTATGGGCTGTTATTAGTGGGCTTGCTTGTCTGACAATGATAGCTTACACAAAGATCTCTCTCTTTCTACTTCTTCTTTGACAGACTTAAAAGTCAAGACTCATCACAGACCAATTAACCAACCACCACCAATTCTCAATCTTTTCTCTATTTTTCTTTGACTCAGTAAGCTTTTTGTAAAAGTTCAAGTTGTGTTGAAAAGCTAGAAATTTTGAGGGTTTGAAGTAGAATTCTTGAAGGAAAATGGAGGCGCAGTTTATAACAAGATACCATAGTCATCAGCCTAGTGACCACCAGTGTTCTTCTTCTATTGTTAAGCACATCAAAGCACCAGTTGATATTGTAAATATCATATCTTTATTCCTAATATGTCTGTAAAAGTTATGAATTTTTGCTTCTTGTTGATGTTTTAACCTCTAGTCTTTTTTCCTCTTATTCTCTTGAATTCTGGTTAATCTTGCTTTTGCAATATGTTAAGAGTCTTTTCTCTTCATTTTTTGGGTTCTTTAGGATTTCTTATGGAGAGATTGAATTAAATGAATATCGTAACTGTGGTGGATATCTTTTATTTATTTCTAGTTATAGGAAATTGGGTATTTCTAATTTGTTATCAAGCTGAAATCTTTTGTTTAATCTTCTCTTTTTTATGGGGATACCAATTTTTGGTACGTTGTTTGCTTTTGTTTTAGAAGAGTTGAGTTACTCATAAAAGGTTTGTCTATTTGTGGAAAGTTTGTAACCAAAAAAATTTGTTTGGTAAGGTTTCTTCAAAATGTTTGTGGAAAGTCTTGTATAACGTCTTTCTTGGTTGAGGCAGTTTTCTGTGAAAAAAAAACAACTGAAGAAACTATTATAAAGGTAAGAAAGAAAACATAAGGCTTTTGAAATTTATGACCATTTTGTTTGTTTTTTTCCTTGCAAGTATTTATAATATGCTATACGTTGAGTTTCTCTGTTTTTGCATTTGAGTTTTAAAGTCTGATTTTTTATTATTGTTTTACTTGTAGGTTTGGTCGCTGGTGAGGAGATTCGATCAGCCTCAGAAGTATAAGCCATTTGTTAGCAGGTGTACTGTGAAGGGTGATCTTAGGATTGGAAGTGTTAGAGAGGTGAATGTTAAGTCAGGTCTTCCAGCAACCACCAGCACTGAAAGATTGGAACTTCTTGATGACGAAGAGCACATTCTTGGCATCAGAATCGTCGGTGGTGATCACAGGCTAAAGGTAGGAGTTTGCTCTAGAAGCATAATACAGTTTTGTTAAATATGTAGGTGAAGATTAGCTCATTCCAAATGCTTTTTAGAAGTACCCTATAGTAAAATAGTTTCCTTGTGCCGCTTCACTTCTGCAAGAGGGTGAGGTGGGCTTGAGTAGCGCGGATCCAGCATATAAGCAGAGTAATGCATGCCCGGACTCCCAAGTAGGAAACAAATCAGTTCTTGGAATGTTGTCTATTCCACCAATTTGGATCTTAAGAAGATCTTTAAAACTTGTGCATAGATATGCTTGGTTAGAAAGTTATAGATATGGAATGAATTGGTACCAAGTGTTTTATCTTTGTCAATGTCTATTCTAGGATCTTTCATTATCCTTCAGTGGTTTTCACAGTTACTGGTTGTGATCAAGCGTGATAAAGAATTTCACACACATCTACCAATCAACTAATGGAGTCACTAAACTAATCTTTTGTTGTTTGCATCTTCTAGACTGTATCAGCATTGCTGTGGTGGGTTTGGTTATTAGTCGTTGTGTCTGCAGTAGTGTCAATGTCCTGTAATGTTTGGTAATTTGCATCCGACATTACTCATTTCAGCGTTCGTCCACTTGCATTTTGCAACAAGAAGTTGCAAAATCTTAGTGCAGAGTCTTTTCTTAATTAAGCTGCCTGCTATACCTGTCTTAATACGAAGCATACTAACCTGGAGTTATACTCTTATCAACTTCTGCAGAACTATTCTTCAGTTATTACAGTCCATCCGGAGATACTTGATGGTGCACCGGGGACACTTGTGATTGAGTCATTTATGGTAGATGTGCCTGAAGGCAACACTCAAGAGGAGACCTGCTACTTTGTGAAGGCCCTAATCAACTGCAACCTGAAATCACTTGCTGATGTCTCAGAGAGAATGGCAATGCACGGTGGAGGTCTTCCCATCAGCGTAAACTGGTCGTCTAGTAACCAGATCAAGACATGAAAGAATTTTTCAGCCTCTTTGAAATTGCTTTTGCTTGTAATCTGTCTTGACTTCTATGCATAAACGGGGCTTGTGCCCTGTTGTCGTGCAAGTTTTATCTATGGAGGTTTTGGTTTTTCCTCTACTATCTTGTTTCGCTGTTCTTAAGGTGGTGCTGAGGTTCTTTTCATATCTGTAAATACTTCTGTAGGGAAAGTGCTCGTGGACTTGTTTTGATCTGGCAAATGCAACTTTTAGCTTGCAAAAATTATGGACAGACTGTTTGTATTGCAGCTTGTTCCAGAGTTTTGTATATAAGTGTAGTTTCCTTTATTATTGTATAATATGTTTGCTTTGAGTCTCTGACCTTCACTGTTATTTCAGACTTGTGGTATATAACTAAGAAAGTACATAGTTCCTTCTTCAGTGAAACCATTTCAGCTAACAAATACTCCTATTAGCTTATATGTTTCTGTTCTAAGGAACTTTAACTTCTTACCATCTTAAATCTTGCAATGGATGATCCTCCCTTGTTTGTCGTCGTAATCTTTCATATGCTTTGATCCCCACGTAACAAATAGTTCCCGAAACCAAACCAACTATCCCTGTAAGTCACATAACAACAAATACACATACGGGAAGCATCAAATAGGGATTATGCCAATGAGACTTGATTACTCAAAACGACCGGCTGGGTCATTACATTCCCTCCCCTCCCCCGGCCGCGATAGCAATAATAACATATAAATCAGAACAAACAGAGTATATTCACCAATGGGGTTAATAAAAAAGACAGCTTTGGACCCATAGTGTTGGATGATTGTGTGAAGTTTAGAATAAGATAAAAGTTTGAAGATAAGTTTGTATTCAGTTAATTTCTCAAGTTGAGGGGATGCTGGCTGGTTTTCCAAGTAGATGATCATATGTCAGTTCAACCAACTTTCACCTGCAAATCCTATAGTGTAGTATTCTGTGATGTACTGTTAGCTTTATCTTTTCATTGAATTTGGTTTACGTGAGTCTTTCGTGCTGTTTTTCATACACACTAAAAATCAGCGAAAAAAAAAAACAATCTGATTGTCAACTCCTGGCCAATCACAAAAGGGTTATTTTTCCCGCAAGTGCAGGGAGTTGAACTCTAGGAATGCCCAGCAAATAGCAATCATCTACAAATCCTGTAGTGAAGTTGAGACTGCTCAACCTCAACAAGTAAATTAGTGTGTAGGTAATGCTATCAGATGTATATCTTTTCATTGAATTTAGTATTTTTTGCTGATTTTTCATAATAAACAAAAAATTAGCAAAAAACTACATGTACCTGAATTGGATATGTACAGGCAGGTATCAAGTACATATGCATAACCAGAGTCCATGTCACATATGTACCTTGTCTGAACTATAGTAAGGTAGTTATGTAAAATTAGGACAATATCTCTTTCAATTTCGTAGTCACTACTTTCCACTCTACTGTCAACTTCTCTCCGATCTCAAAAAGAGATATTTTCCCGGGCTTTGAGCTCTAGTATTTGAGCTGAATTTGACTATGAATTATGAAATATGAATTAGGTCTTGAGGATAATACAACAGCTTAATGAAAGGTTGGTGGGAATGAGACATTAAGGAGGACTTTTGTTCCTAGCCTTGTTGGGAATTACAGTAGAGGAAACTGGAACACTCTTATTAAAAAGAGTACTAGTTTTCAACCATTTCTATTACTACAGTATCTTTTATATTGTTCCTATTCCTATCTATCACAGACAGTTGTCAAATTGGCATACTTTGTCTTCCTTTGCAATACGAATAGACGTTCAAAGTGCCCATTTCTGCCCAAATGTGATTGACCCACCTATTTATTGACTTAGCTCATTTTGACTCGCTTAAATTCAGCCCAGCCCAGCCCAACCCACCTATTTGGCTCCCCTATTTGTTTCCATATGATATGCAAATGTCATTTGTTAGACTAGCTATGAGAATCTCATAGTTCTTGGATATACTCATCTTGCAAAGGGCAAAACATGTTCGGTTACAACACCTTCTCTTAGCATATGTTGAGCAAGTTAATAAAAGTTTGCTATATCTTAGATGATACTCTAATATCATGTAGTTAGGTAACTTAAGATTTTTATTTTATAGAAATCAAGGAGCTGAAAAATTAATTTGTTGCTGATAACCATGAAATGGAGCTTTATACATTTTTATTTCTTTTTCCTGGGAAAGGTGAGATTTTTCCTAGCTTCTCTAATTTTTTTAATGCACTACATTTGGTTCAGTTGGGAGGCGTTGTTGTTAATTGGAAACAATGGTACTTAGGAATTGTTGATTGCAATAGTGGCTTTGCAATATTAGCTGAAAATCATGGTCCCAAGAATCTTGGATATAATTTGATTAATCAAATGAGTTCTTTAATTTAGTTACATTTCTCTATCTATTTAGCTTTGCCAATAAATTTTCAGAATTCAGAACTTTAATTATTACTCCATTTCCAGTTGATTGCTTATGGAAAAAGTTCTACAATGAGCAAAATATATTTTCTCCTTGCGATGCTCGCAAAACTAATAGATAAAGGGAGAGACACAAAAAGAAATATTCAGATTAAAGTCCTGTAGTATTATAAGTTATGTCATACATTTGTGTGCTATTAGGTATGACACTTTAGATACTAATCCCAAACTTTAATGGGGAAATGAAGCTAATAAACATGTCTTTGTTTGCAATATTCCTAACAGCTAATAAACTGTGTTTACTTTGCCACACGTTTCTTTTTTCCTATAACTCTTCTCTTTGTTTATTTACCCCACGAAATTTGAAAAAACAAAAGAGTTGGCTGCTTCGCCGCTATATTTTCTTTTTGAGTTTTAGGAAATAATGGGGCTAAATGGAAAATAGTTCTCAAAGATTTAACTATGAAAACTTGCTTTTGTTGCATTTAGATTTCCAAACTTTTAGCTGTTTTTTTTTGCCTCATGAATTTTAGTCACTTTATTGCATATCTGAGTCTGGTTTTTATTTCTTAAAATGTTTATCAGGTGTCAAAGTCATCTTGTCACTGAGGTCAAGTGTTAAAATTCAAAAAGAGATGGATTGCTTTCGAACAGTGAACCAAAATAAACAATGGCTTCACGTTTTTTCAAATATTTATGCATATTAACAATTGAAGGTATAAAATTCAACTGCGCAATAATAGCTAAGGGGCCACTAAATCCAAATAATTTTTGCAAACTTTTTATTAAATTAGTGATTTTCTGACCACTAAATTGTTTTTGCAATATAAACTTTTCAATAGCAGTTAAATGAAAAGTAGTATATTTTATGTGTGATTATTCAACTTTATGTTCATTATACAAAAGTTACTTTTTTTTTTGTTACGTAAAAATCATTCAATTTTTTGTTCACTACCCAAAAGTCATTTTTTTTCTTTTATTACACAAAAATTATTTTACTTTGCTCTATTTATCACAAAAGTCACCTTGGCCAGATTTTATAATACTTTTACTTGAAAAATTTATTATGTCCTTGACATTAATCCTCTCATTTATGTAACCTTCTAAATTATATACTATATAATATATTTTTAGCTAGGTATTTTACTTATAATTAAAATAAATTAAAATTATTTTATTTCTTATTTTTATAATACATCTATACATTTAATCTTTTTCATGGAACTCAATTTGTTTAATCATATTCAAACATAGACATATTTTAAATATAAAAATGATAAAAAAATATTTATTTTTTAATATTTATTTAAAATAATAAAAACAGATTTGTTTAACAAATGATATTTTTATAGTCAATAAAACTTTTAAAAAAGTTTCAAAGATATTTGTGTTTAATATTAAGCTTTTAGAGCTCTATCAGTTAATATTATTTATTTGAAAGTATTAATTTGATGTGTCATTTTGCTAAATATGAGTATTTTATTTATTAAATTAATGGGTATGGCTGATAAATCAATGTGCTTTGATTTTTTAATTTTCATTAAACATACTTCATTAATCATGATTAAGAACGTGGACTTGAGATTTGTTCACGGTAATGTTACTGACAAATTTAATACTATTACTTATATATCTTGAAAATTAATATTAAAAAAAAAATTTAAATGTACGAATATATTACATAAATGGGAGGATTTATAATATCAAGGACATAATAAACTTTTCAGGTGAAAGATTTGTAAAATCTGGTCAAAGTGATTATTGTGATAACAAGAGCATAGTAAAATAATTTTTGTGTAACAAAAGAAAGAAAAATGACTTTTGGCTAATGAACACAAAATTAAATGACTTTTACGTAACAAAAAAAAGAAAAGTAACTTTTGGATAATGAACAAAAAATTGAATGACCGCCCATAAAATTTACTCTAAGGAGAAAAAGATAAGAAATATGATCCAAGTAATAGGAGTACTTGGATAAGAGGAATATTTTCCCTTTTAACAAAAATTGATAAAATGAATGCCAAACGCAGAAATAAAATAAGCCAAATAGAGGAAACAACAAGGGAAAGGGCAAAATTATAGCATGTTTAGCCAAGCTAGAGAAATCAGCTTATTTTGAGAAGTGTTTTTTTTCAAAAGTGCTTTAAAAAAAAATACTTTTGGAGAGAAACAATTTATGTTTGGCTAATCACTCTGAAAAAAAACTTTTGAGCAATAATTTGTGTTTGACCAAGCTTTTCAAAAAAATACTTTTAAGTAGTATCAAATTACGAATAAGGACATGAATAGATTTACTTAATAGTTAATATTATGAGTAAATAAATAATCTCAAAAATTTGTTATTACATGCAATAATTAAATCTTCTTATTTTATTTAAGTACAATATGAAAATAAAATTTAAAAGTACTTAATTATTTTAATATAAGTTAAATATATTAAAAATCATTCAACAAATATAAAAACATTCACCCCTAAAGTCATCATATGTTAAAAAGCTATCCTAAAAATAATAAGAAATATTTATACCTTAATATCCTAAGTATTAGGTTTGACGGTTATTTTAGTATATATTATATTTTATTAAGGGTATTTTTGGTAAGAAAAAAAGTCAAAACTGCTTCTGCTTCTGCTTTTGAAAAGAAGCTACTTTTTTCTGCTTCTCAAAAACTGTTTCTGCCAAGCTTTTTTGAGGAAAAAAAATTATTTTTGAAAAAAAAAACACTTTTAGCCTCTTGAGAAATTTGGCCAAACATGCTATTAGCCATACCGCGGTAGAGATTGCGAACACCATAACGTGATGTACGAAAACATCAAAGCACAGGAAACACAGTTCAGATTCCCAGCCTTAGTTATGTCCTATACTCCTATTTTCTTTTAACCGCAGTCAATGGTATAACTACAAAAAGCCAAGTGTCGTTGTTAAGACAAAATAAACAACCTTTCTAACTAAAACTTATTTTGAATTTTAAATTATGAATTAATTGATTACTTTATTTGAATTAATAAATATAAATATCTTATAATTATCTATAATAAAAAATGAATATATATATATATATATATAT
>AWOL01S0064737.1:12089-36718 GCA_000715115.1 Nicotiana otophora
GCTACAGGGCTGTTAGGAGCACTTCCCTTCTTGATTCCTCATCGTGCGATTTGATTTCCTGTTAGGCTTGTGCCTTCATTTCCTTCCTACTCAATCTTACGCGGCGTGAAGCGCTGGTTATAAATTGGGAATCAAGGAATTTAAATGATACTATAGATATTGTGCAGGATGTTTCTCCCGGCATATTTGCTTTGGGCTATTGTCGTCGCCTTATGGAAGGTCGTTCTGTCATTTCAGCTCAGTATCAGTATTACCTAAGGTTTTGAGATTTGGCATTGATTGTTATGACGATTTTTGTGTTGCTATCACACAGTGTTTGTGTAATGGTAGGATGCTTGTCTATGCGTCGAGGCAGTGAATGACTTGGAAGGAGGCTTTCTCAATGCATGATTTAGAGATTCGGTATATTATTTCCGGCGGAGAAAAAGCAGTCATACTATAAATGTTTAGGTTTGGGTTGATGGAGTAACGAGACTTGGTATTTTCGAGCTTGGTGGAATTTTCATCTATGATGTGGTGTCGTTGTCCTTGTTGAATGTGTTAAGTTCGCCGGTGTTAAGATCTTCTTCAATTTGCCTTTGGGGAAGGGTATTGTGAAATGGTGCCGGGGAAGCGGCTGCCAGAGATCGAGGTGTGCAGTGGTTTAGGATCGAATTGGTGTTCCTAGTATTGATGGATCGAGAAGGATGATCTTCATAGAGTTTTAAAGTTCGTACCGATCTATTAGTTCAAGTGCTATAGAGACGAATTTTGATTTAAGGCAATAGCTAGGCAGCGGAGGATAAGGAAAGACATGTGGGAGGCATCTTGTCGCGGTTAAGTTTCTAGAAGGCCAAGTGTGAGAAGAAGAAGTCGAGTAGTTGCTTAAAAGAGAGGGTTTGACCAAAGTGGGAGAGTGGCAGAGTAGCATGTGGATTCTGTGGTAGGATAGCTGCACTCCTTGAGGAAAGTTTAGAGTGATTTGGAACTCATGGTGGACAGTGACTAAGTCTATGAACTTAATTTGGAATATTGGCTCCTATACGGAGAAAAGTTGGATACGACAGAAAGAGTTGCTTGATATGAAAAAGGATACAACATGACTTTGGATTGGAATGTATTGTCGCACATCATTGAAAGAGGTCGGCATGAAATTTCCATAGGTGGGATATCTCCTATGAGCAAGTTAGCTGTTGCGTGGTGTTGATGAAGCTTCTATGAAGAATTTTACTGGCTATCCGGTAAGAGGTCGAATATGTAAATGTGGCTAGTGATTCAGAATGTTCATAAAATGGTTAACAAGAAGATTTTGAGGAATTTGGCGGGTCTATTGCGCGAGGTCATGCCAGTAAGGAAGAAGGAATCTTGGTAGGTTCCAGGGTCATATAATGGTAGCTTCAAGCTTAAGTGGGAGAACCCCACCGCCTACGATTGGATTGCATGGTTGTCTACTTGTGAGGTTTCTGGTTATCGGCATATTGGTGCGTTGTTACAACTAAGGAAAGAGAACATCAGTGGTGATTTGAGCCAAGGATTTGAGGAATATATGCTACAATTGGCCTTATCGATTCATGTTCAGGCTTTGGGAAGACTCAAAGTTTATGCTTCGTGTAGATGTGATGTACAAGGAAAGTAAGCTAGCCAGGTTTTTCTTTGAGAAGGTGTTCATGTGCTAGCAGGGACTTGGAGTTTGATCATAATTGGTAACAAGTCAGAATGGGTGACTCTCAACAATGATTCTAGTGGGTTCAAAGATTCAAAGTACGGTGCCTAAGGATTTCAAGCCAGTAGTATAGTTAAGTATTGAGCTTTTGCAATGAATTATGAAAAGTGGCTTGGAGTGTTCTACGTTATCTTCGGTCTGCGGTGTGGAATTGGAGGAATGGGAGAAATTAACTTCGGATTCATAGAGGTATTTTCAGAATGGGTGTACCGGTTGAAGATGTGAATATGTGTATAAGGAGTGTGTGAGATGGTTCATGGGTTTTGGAGACAACGTGGTCTTGTGAAATAAGGTTACCCGGGATGAGTGCGGATTTGGGTTCGTTATGTTTGAATGGGACTATTATTATTCCTAAGCCAAGTCCAGAATAAATTAGAAGAAGTCGGATCGGTTAGCAATGGTTGAATTGGTATGATGGCGGCAATGATCAGTTCCTTCAGCGTGTTAAGACATATATGTGTTGTGTGGCGGTACGTGCGAGACTTGGCAGCCGCCGTAATTGATTTTATTTGGAAGCATTCGAGTAATATGGCATGTTATGTGTAGATGAATCCCAGAAGGGTTATGATTGTTTAGACAACTGCTTGAGGTTGGTATTTTCTGCGGTGATGGGAATTCAGTCGCGTGTTGCAATGGTTCTTCTTAAATTAGTTAAGTGAAAGGTTTCTATATGATGAAGTGTGTACCCTATTAGTAGTTTACGAGTTATGATAAAAAATTTGTACTCTTGCGTAGTGGCACATTAGGTGCAGTGAGCGGCATGGGAATTGGAAGTTGAGGATCAAAGTTGCGGTTCGGGGTTAGCAAGAATGTCACGAGCTCGAATAAGCAGGAAAGAATTTAGATGTTTAAAGTAAGCTGGTATTTTATTTAGCGTCGCCTGAGAATGGTGTCCTGTGTAAGGGACTTTGTGTCCTGATTTGCGGATTTCCGATTTGCTTTACAGCATTTGTATGGCCAGTGGCATGGGTGTGCAAACTTGTTATCTAGTGCAGAAGGTCGTGGGAGTGTATCCCACGGGAAGATGGTATAAGTGTGACATGTAGTCACTTCATTGATTGAAGATTGGAACCAAGTATGGAGATTTTAGTACTATCGCTAATGTGAGAGTTTAGGTCTGGAAGCGCTCTATTATTGGGTTGCGGACTTTGGGTGTTTGTGTCAGATTGATGGTTGTTCTTGTGTGTCATGGAAAAAAAGGGTTAATGTGGATCCCTGAAAGGTTATTAGCCCAGTGCGGCACGGTCAGAATTAGCTTGAGGTCCATGGGTTGACCTAAATATGAATGTGTGCTCTATATTAGGCCGGATGTGTTCATTCAGCATATAATTCCTTATGGAGGAGTATTCGGGTGTGGGGTGTTAATTTCGTCGCCAGCTATTTCATGTAATACTCTATTGTACCATGCGGGTCGTGAGATGGCTTGATTATTTGTACAATGTGTTAAGGTCCCGCGTAGCGGTGGTGTTATGTGAGCAGGATGGCTCTCGAGATGCAGATCATATATTGCACCTTAGTTGTGCTTGAGTTTTATAGCGTATGACGCTACCCATCTCCCCAGGATTTATATTTTGCACTTGGCGTGCTTATGGTTGATATTCAAGCATTTCGTGAGTATGAGCATTACGGCTCGAGGTGTGTTTTCTTTATATTATTATATGTGGATCGGGTGGCACGCCGCCACGGGTACATTGTTTGGATCGGGTGGCACGCCGCCACGAGTATATGGTTGGATCAAGTGGCACGCCACTACGGATATGTTATTTGGATCGGGTGGCATGCCGCCACGGGTATCATGGTTGGATCGGGTTGCACGCTGTAACGGTATCATGGTTAAATCGTGTTGCACGCCGCAATAATGTGATGTTGAGTACAGTATCCCATATCTTCTATTGTGTGTTCTGCTCCTCATTTTTCTGAGGAAGGCCCATAATATCTTTTTGGTTGTTTAAATTAGTTACGTGGGTTGAGAAATTCTTTCCAGAGTTCGTTTCCTTATGTATCACATTTGAGTTTGTAGCTTGTTGGCACATTGTGGCATCATATGAGACTTTTGGCAATGTCTGAGGTGGCTTGTTGCCTGAGTATCTTGTACTGGGTGAGACGCGATTATTGGACCTGGGATCAGTGTGATCAGGTTTATATGAGGCACATTAAAGAGTAAATATCGATATTCAGTCTAGAATGAAGTAAGGGTTCTTGTCGCGAGGAGAGACTTCATGAGTTGTGATTCAGCAGGTAGTTATGAGTTTCTACACATCATTTCTATTGTGGCAATGTTGCGAGAGCTGGGACGGGACTTATAAACTTCATGAGGTGTGTTGCGGGCATCATATTCATAGAATTTTGGCTATTGTTGTCAGGGGATGTCATTATGGACACGTGAATAATGCAGTGCATGGTGTGAATTCGGTAAGGGTATACAATCATGTATGGCTACATCGTGTAGTGATTGATACAGTGTTCGTATGTTGGAAACAGGCCTGGTGGAGAATTTCGGATGTTGGAATTTGACTCTAAGGCTTACTTGACTAAATAAAGGGGAAGATCTTTAGACTGGCTCGAGCTAATGTGCTCAACTGGGTTCTGGTAGCATGGGTAGGTGCACGAGGTGTTGACCAGTAATTTCGGACAACCCCAGGGCAATTCTTAGCACTTTAGAGGACGAACGTATGTTTAAGTGGGAGAGAATGTAATGACCCGACCGGTCGTTTAGAGCTTTAGCACGTCGTTTGGCGGTTTGAGGCCTTGAGTAGTTTCACTTCAGGTATTATGACCTGCGTGCGTGGTTGGAATTGAGTTTCGGGAAGGGAGTTCATTTGGAAAGAAAACTCTCATTTTGTAAGCTTTAAGTTGGAAGAATTGACTAAGGGTTGATTTTGAGTAAAAGACCTCGGAATCGGTATTTGAAGGTTCCAACAGGTTCGTATGATAATATTGAACTTGGGCATATGTCCGGATCGGGTTTTGGATGACCCGGGAGCGTTTTGGCGCCTATTGTAGAAGTTAGCATTTTGGAAGAATTTCATAAATTTGGGTTGAAGTGTATTTCAATGTTATTGATGTCTGTTTGGGATTCCGAGTCTGGGAATAGCTCCGTATGGTGATTCTGGTATTGGGAGCATGCCCGGAAGTGGATTCGGATGTCCGTAGGTTGTTTTGGGGTCATTTAGCGGAAGTTAAAAATCTCAAGGTTTATGAGAAGTTTGACCGGGAGTGGACTTTTTGATATCAGGGTCGAAATCCGATTTCGGGAGTTGGAGTAGGTCCATAATGTCGAATTTGACTTGTGTGCAAAATTTGAGGTCAATCGGACGTGATTTGATGGGTTTCGGCATCGAATGTAGACATTTGAAGTTCAAAAGTTCATTAAGTTTGAATTGGAGTGCGATTCATGATTTTGATGTTATTTGAGGCATCGAGCATGTCCGTGTTATATTATGGGACTGGATTCTGTGATTTGGACGGGGTCCCGGGGGCCTCGGGTGTATTTCGGGCTGTTTTGGACTGTTGTTGATGATATCTGATTTCCTTCTTCTCGAACGCGAAGGGAGTCCCGCATTCGCGAAGAGGAATATTGAGGCTGATGGGATTTGGCCTTCACGAACGCGAGGCAGTGGATGCGAACGCAAGGCAGTAGCTGGGAAGACCTTCGCGAACGCGGCCAAGGCTACGCGAATGCGAAGAAGAGAGAGGAAGCGGGGGCCTGGAGCAGTTTAGCTTTCGCGAACGCGGCCAAGGCGATGCGAACGCAGTGAGTAGGTTGGAGGCAGTGCATTCTGGCCTTCGCGTTCGCGATGGTCGTTCCGCGAACGCGAAGAAGGGTCGCCTGGGCAGTGAGGTTTTTAAAAGACGGGATTTGACCATTTTCCTTCATTTTTTATTTGGTTGGGCAATTTTTGGAGCTTTTGGAAGGGAGATTTTCGTCATCTATGTCAAGGTAAGTGATTCTCACCTATTGCAAGTTAAATACTTGGATTATTTATGGATTTAGACTTGAAAATTTGTGAAAAATTGGGATTTTGAAGAAAAACCTAGAAATTGGTATTTTTGAATTTTGACAACGAATTTGGGCATGAAATTGAGAATAAATTATATATTTGAGTTCGTGGGGTTATGGGTAATATTTATCTTTAAAAATTTTCGAAATCCGAGCACGTGGGCCCGTGGGTGATTTCTATCGACTTTTCGAGCTGAGTTAGAAATTATTGTAAATTGGATTATAATGAGTATTAGAGTATATATTTATGAATTTGCACATTTATTGACTAGTTTTGGAGCGTTGGGCTTCGGTTGGAGTTGTTGGAAAGGCTCTAAAGTCGGTTATGGAACTTCGGAGCGAGGTAAGTCTCCTTTCTAACCTTGTAAGAGGGAATTAACCCCATAGGTGAATCAAATTATTATGTGCTTCTATTTGTGGGGGCCACATACGCACGAGGTGACGAGAGCTCGTGCGTAGCTATTATTATGCTTATGTACGGGTAGTATAGGATCCATATCATGTTGTACTTGCGACGTTTGCGCCCTACTTGTTAATTTAACTGCTTAAAACATTTAGAAACTCGATAAAGGAATTGTAAAAAGGTTAAATTTCATTTACTTGACCGTTAAATGAGAATTTGTAATTCTTGGAATATTTTCCCCTTAATAAATCTTGAATTAGTTGTTTAATGTGTTTTCTCTTTTGTGGAGTGGGCTGAACGCCTCGGTAGCAGATAGATGCATCTATGGTTCGCGTCGTTCGACCCTCGGCAGTGCACAGTTTAAATATTTATGTTGGATCGGGTCATACGACCTCAGCATGATTTGCGCATGACTGAATTGATTGCTTTAAAATTTATAATAATTGATATTGCTTCATTAGCCTAAGATACAAAATGTTAAATGATGAAAATAAAATTTGGAATTTCCTATTAACAAAAGAATTGTTTACTTACTTCATATTATTGAGTTTACAGCCGTTCTATACAATCCATGCTTAATTATTGATATTTTATTGTTAGTCCATAGTAAGTGTCGGAGTCGACCCCTCGTCACTACTTCTTCGAGGTTAGATTGGTTACTTACTGGGTACGCGTTGATTTACGTACTCATACTACACTTGATGCACATTTTTCTTTGTGCATGTGCATTTATGTTTAGCGGCGTTGTGAGAGGAGAGGCGTGTAGGTATACGGAGTCTTAGGTGAGCTGCATTCCATAGTACGACCTGCAGCCAGCAGAGTCTTCCTCAGTGTATTTATATTTTTCATATCCAATCTGTATTCCGGACGGACGCTGTATTTTATTTCATATTCCTAGTTGATGCTCATGCACTTGTGACACCGAGTTTTAGGGCGATTATGGGTTGCACTGTATTGAAATTGTTGTAAAATAATATTATTTACACTGTAGATTCCATCTTTTACTATTTAATTGAAGAAAAATATGATTTCTAAAATATTAAGATGAGAACCAAATTAAGTAATTATTGTTGGCTTGCCTGACAGTGGTGTCTGGCGCCATCACGACCTTAATGGATTTTGGGTCGTGACACTACTCTTCCTTCAAGAATCCAAAAATGGAAAGAAAATCCTAACAAGAGGTTCTCAACTCGTCATTCTTTTAGCATCGAAAAACAAACGGGATATTAACAAATTCAGACAAAAGGTTCCTTCATCACCAAAAACACTATCATCAGAATCTGAATCAGAAGTAACAGACATTTGATTCCGGCTTTCTGATCCAGTAGATGCCGATATAACATATCCTTAGTAGAAAAATTAAGGGACAAACTTTAGTTTTTCCTTGTCCTCGCAGGATGCTAAGACGAAGGGATTTGCATCATGCTTCCAGCATGTCTCAAGATCATTGTAAAGTATTCTACTTCCTTCATATAAAGTTGATGCTTGCTCTCTATTTTGATAGGATATTTTTTTGCCTTGTAAGATACCAGATAACACCAATTGAAGTTAAGTTATTGTTATTACATCTTACAACTTTGTCAATGAAATTATTAGACAAATCACCAATTTAACTGGGTGGTAAAAATATTTTTAGAAAAAAGATATGGGAGATTAACTTCTGCATAAAAAGTATACAGTATATATTACCTTCAAACAAAATTCTAATTGATTACATCTCGCTTTGTGGGTTTTTGTGCTCCAATTTTTCAAAAACCACTTGAAAGAAAATGAAGCACTTCAATTATACATGAATATATTTCTTCAAAATATTGTATACGAATATATATAAAAGTCACTTGTTTGTAAGGAAATACTAACTTGTCTCACATTTTACCTAAGTACTTTGTTCTTTATAGTGCCTTCCAATGACTTCTTAAAGCACGCAAAGAAAATTGTTTTCACATTGGGTGCCAACATTATTTATATTTCCTTTTTTAAACCAAAATTGGATCTAAGTTTTTCCTTCTTCTTTTTTTCAAGTTCTTTGGAAATAATGTCCGATTTAGTAATAAGAAGTTTTATTATCTAGAAAAGCTTGATTGGCCAAGTCTGATCAGGAGAGTAGTAGGTCAAGCTCGCCTAAGAGTTAGAAGACTGGTTTCTTGCAGCCCAAAATATAAGTGAAGCAATTTGGATTCTGCATATAACTTTACTAAATTATACACAGAAAGTCCATGCATTAATCATTATCATATACTATATTAAAATCATATACTATATTAAAAGTAGAAAGCCCTTAAATCAAAAGTTAAATTTCTATTTTACCCTTTTTTAAAATCTAATTACCCTACTTATTTTTTTTTATTTAAACTTTAATTATAATATTATTCTGAAAGGTTGTGTATGTTAAAACATTTCATATTAGCAATGACAGACTTATTTAATCGTGCCTTTTCATGCACTCATTTACAACAAATAGAGATCGGGCGCAAACCTTCTATATATAAATCCCTTCTACAATCTTTCACTTAATACAAATTTGTATAATTTATTAAATTTTAAAGTTTTTGCGAAAATGCTCAACGCCAAATTCTACCACTTCTTTTTGTGCTCTCAATAAGAGCTTTTGTGTGCAGCTTTGATGCTACAAAATTACCTGATGAAATATATCTCAAGTAATTTTGTAGCTGAAAAGATACAAGGGTATGAATTCTTTTTTTTATATCCATAATTTTGTATTATTTTGAATTATTGATTTCTTTCCGTGTATGTTGAAGGAAAGCAAATTATATTATCTCCCTTTTGACAATTGTTCTTTCTGCTGTATTTCTTTTCTTTTCATCAATAGAAACTCTTTGGTCAGAAAGAGAGACACCAGCTGAAGTACAATTTTGGATTTTTTTTTTCCTTGCATATGCTTGTTTAATTTAGTATCCATAGATTACAATCAAAATAATATGTTTCTATTTTAATTTCTTTCGTTGGTTGATTTTGGAGATTATTAAAAAAGAGAGATAAGTATGATCTCTTTATAATTTTCCCCATTTATTTGTTCACGTGAAGGAAAAAATATGATCAACTTTCATAATTTGTAAAGGTAGCAATTGGATCAAGTACCTTGATTAATAGTATGCATATATCTTTGTCAATTGTCAGATAATTCTTGCTTTGTAATTATAAAGCTCAATAAAGGTGGAACGAAATATAGGGATGAATAAGAGTTTCTTCCTTTGTTTTGTTAGCTAAATAAAAATAACAATCCTTTTTTTTTTTCTTACACTTCTGTCTTTAACTTTTATTATCTATTTCTCTAATATAATTTTAATATTATTTATGTGTTTATTTAAAAAATATTATACTTATTGAGTCGCGGGACACGTGCATCACGCATACGTTAAATTTATATCTTTATATTGTATTAAAAATGAAAAGGTTAAATTATTAAAATTTCTCTTATTTACATAAATATCTTACATATTAAATCTCTTATTTATATTCTATCCTTTTATTTTTCTGTACATATACTATCTCCTCTCCCCTCCATCATCACCATGGCCACCTTTCCTTTTTTATCATCTCTCTATTTCTAACACTACTCGAAATCCGATAAGAATCGACCAAAAAAACCGACTAACTTTGGTCGGTAATGGTCAATAACCGTCCAAAAAGCGACCATTTACGTGTGGACGATATTTTAGGCGTCGGAAAGGCATACCGACTAACTTTGGTCGGTCAATTAAATTCAAAAAAAAAATATTGAAAAAACAAATCGACCAAAGCTAGTCGGTTTTTTCCGACCAAAGTTGGTCGGTATTTTAATTATGTGATCAAAAGATTCACCATCTGGGAATCGAACCGGGGTTTGTACTGCGGCAGGATACTATTCTACCACTAGACCATTGATGCATTTTATTTTAAGACCGTCTTTTATTTGATTTATACTCTTTAATTGTATTTTCGCACGAAAATAACCGACCAAAGTTGGTCGGTTTTATTAAAAAATAAAATTACCAAACAAAGTTGGTTGGTTTTTTAAAATGACCGGCCTAATTAACCAACCAATTTTGGTCGGTTTTTTTAATATTAATTTTTATTTATTTTAATTGAAAAACCGACCAAAGTTGGTCGGTTTCTTGAAAAGTAAATTTCGCGGGACTCAAAAATAGTTTCCCGCATTTTTGCGCCAAAGAAAAGCGACCAAAGTTGGTCGGTTTCGTAAAAAAAAATTAAAAAATAAAATATTTTGAAAAATGACCAACTTTGGCCGGTTTTTTGGCCGATGTTTTGATCGACCAAAGTTGGTCGGTCGACCTTGGTCGGTTTTTGCCGAATTTCTAGTAGTATAATTGCACTCAACTTGCTCATTTTAATTATTTTTTAAAAAAATCAATATCCTTCCATGTGGACCAATAGAAGAGTGCCACATGGATCTTTATAAAAACTTACATAGTCCGTTAGTCAATCGTTAGTCTTAGGGGTATTTTTTAGCCAAAATATAACGTTGAGAGCATTTGTGATCCTATAGGTGGAAGAAGGGTATTTTTAAGCCAAATCCAATAGGATAAGGGCATTTTTGGCCCTTTTCTGTTGTTCATTTTATAGGTTCAAAGAATATATTGAAACATCTTGACCTCGAGAAATAAGTCACCATATGTTGATCCATATTAATCATTTAGAGAAACTTATATTTTATTCTTTCATGTATTATTCAAAGTTTTATTTTAAAAATTTTAATATTTATTTTATAAATGTACTATATGATTCAACTTTCACGTGCAACACATGTGCGAAAAAACTAGTTATGTTATAAGTGGGAAGTCCCAAAAGGAAAAGTTGAATTACCAAAATGTCCATAAGAATTTGGATGGCTTTTTTGCCTTCCAAAATCCTAATAACTATTCTGCTTTTAAAGCACAAAAATGTAATTTTAAATAATGATTGTTGAATTTTAAGGTCTAACTTGGAGTGCCAGGAAAATTTATGATTGCTCCATCAATATTAAAAATACGTTCAATGTACACAATGTTCTTTGAGGATGTGTCTATTACTTTTTGTGGGAATTGATTATGAATTATGTGGAAATTAATAGTTCCATTTTAATACAAAAAATATAGGGTATTGAAGTGTCGGAGGTTAATTACGTTTGGAAAAAGGGGGAGACAAATAGCCAAGAATTGTTTGGATCAGTTTTTGTGGCTTTATAATCTCCTTTCATGGGAGTTCATTCATTTCTTTGCAATGATATATTTAGATAAGGGACCTTTCTATAGCAAATTCAGTATCATTATAGATATATACATGTGTTAACAAGAGTGGGACATAAAAAAATTAAAAAAAAATAAAAAAAGATAGAGAATAGTGGGACATGGACTTTCTATAATACGATTTGATTCATCAAGAAAGAGAATAGTATGGAAAGTTAGACCTACTATGTCATAACTCATTTTCCGAAGGTAAGAATAAGAACAGGAGCTTAACCGAGAGTACTAAAAATTCTTTGGACACAGAACGAAGTTCCTGTATCTTGTACATTTTGGAAGCATGGTAATGAAAAAATCTTTTAATGCTTATGCTTGATGTTTGAGGACTTCCAGTGGTTTCCTTTTTTTGCTTTTTTGATAAAAATATTTGTAGGATGACTCGTGGATTCAATTTGTGTAAATGCAAAGTTAATTGTTCTCTGTCTTTTGTCTTTACGTTTTTTATCATATTTTACCAACCACTCTAATTATAGTTTTTATGTGATATTAGTATTTGATATATTGTTATTTCACACAATATCTTCACATTTTCTCGTACTTTTTATATTTAAATTCTTTATTTATTTGTTATTTTTATTTATTTATTTATTTATTTCTAACTTTAAGTACTAGACAAAGATATTGCTATCTAAGCTAATTATCATTTCTCTAATAAAACTAATTACTTAGACTAATTATTTGATAATCACTTTCTTGATTATCAAAATAATAAATCGGTAACAACATGAATGCTAAGTTATTAATCTACATAAATTTCGTATCTATTTTTTGGAATTTTGGGGATAAGCATGGTTCTTTTTTCCTTTTCTTCTATGGCATTATCCCATTAAGGAAGCCCTATTGAAAATTCTCAACTTTCAATGCTGAAGTTAGGTAAAACAAAATCCTAAACCCAGCATCGTCTCCTCTCCATCCTCACCCCAAAAACCCCAATGGAGTCTCCGCCACCCTCCGCCGCCAAGGTCGGTCGTGCCACCATAGAGAAGGCAGTGAGCGCCCTCCTCAAATGGAAAGAATCCCAGTCCAAAATCCAGAAAGCCCAACTGCTCCCACAAGACGGCTTCATTTACCTCAACCTCACTCTCAAGAAAATCCCACCAATGCCTCATACCAACGCTTTCAAAATCCCTTTCCCTAACCCTATTCACGATCCTTCCTCCTCCGAGCTCTGCCTCATCATCGACGGCAGACCCAATTCCAAACTCACTTCGGACACCGCGAAAACGATCACCAAATCCCAAAACATACCCATCATTAAAGTCATTAAGCTCACGAAGCTTAAAACTAACTACAAACCCTTTGAGGCAAAAAGAAAGCTTTGTGATTCTTACGACCTTTTCTTGGTCGATAGGAGGATTGTCCATTTGCTTCCTAAGCTTTTAGGAAAGCAATTTTTCAAGAAAAAGAAACTGCCTTTGCCATTGAATTTGAACACAAGAATTGGAAGGAGCAAGTGGAGAGGGCTTGTAGGTCCGGGTTGTTTTACTTGAGGACTGGAACTTATTGTGTGATGAGGGTTGGTAAGGGTTAAATGGAGAGTGAGCAGATTGTGGAGAATGTGGTGGAAGCAATAAAGGGTGTTGTTCAAGTGGTTCCCAAGAAATGGGACGGTGTGAGGAGCTTGCACTTGAGGCTTTCTGATTCTCTTGCATTGCCTTTGTATCAAGCTTTGCCTGATATCACGCTCAAGATTGAGGGGTTTAAGGAGAAACAAGCCGAAGAAGAAGTGAGTGGTGGTTTGGTTGAGGTTAAGGAGAGTGAAAAGAAAGCTGATGAGGGGTCACGGAATAATTAAGAAAGGGAAGAAGAATAAAGGGAGGATTCATGAAGTTAGGTATGTGGACTTTGACACTGGTGTAGATGAATTGGAGAGTGACGATTGTATTGGGTAAATATGATATTACACGTGGACGTCTAAAGAGAGGACACATGGAACCCAAGACAGGAATGACCGAAGACCAAACACAGTCATTCCGCTTGTCACCGGAAAGGATAACGTTCATAAAGGTGTGTTAAATACTCTGCGTCTGGTAGCATTTAACAGGAAATATTCTGCAACATTAAGAGCGACGGTCCGTTACAGAGAATTTGGCATTTATGTTCACTGTTACGATTTCAACAATGACTCTCATAATTGACATTAAAGGAGGACATGATCCTACGACTTCCTTCCCTAAACATAGCTATAAATAATGAGCTCATTTATCATTGTAAGGGAAATAAATTTTCTGGCTAAACCTACACTCTATTCTATACAAAGCTTTATACAATTTTACTTTCTTGCTTTTTGTTCTCATCATCGACGTGCCCGGAAACACTATTCCAGGAATTGTCATTTCTGTTGTTTTCATCTATATTTCAAGGCTAAGTATTATACATTTCTTTAATTATTGTATTATTTCAGGATCAAATTAATTCACTTGTCTGGAAACCACGTATAAATTCAAATGTACCATTTTACGGGTAAATAGTTTGGCGCCCACTGTGGGGCCTAGACAGCCGTGCAATTAAATTAATCCTTGACTTTTTTACAAACACAATTTGATTATTTTATCTTAGAAAATATCATTAAAAATGGCAAATAATATTGTTAACGACACGCACAACCCTGAAATTCGAGGGGATCAGCCTCATTTTGAGGATTCAATCAGTGACACCCATAATGAGGAGAATGACATCACGCCGGTGCATGACAGGCAGTACCCACGACAGGTTCGGGATACAACTCCCGATGATGCTGATGAGGAACATGTCGTGGATGTGATGAGGGTCCTGCGAGAGCAACATGCAATCATTCTAGGCCATCTCACGCGGCAGGACCAGGTTATGACGGAACTGAAGCAGGAACTATCGGGGGCTTCGAATAATGCAAACAGACGAGATCCAATTCCTCCCGTTGTTCCCACAAACCAAACAACGCAGAGAGTCGATAACAACACTCCCAGGGGTGAAGTTGGCTCTGACGGGGCTGGCGGGAGTAGATCCGGTCTCAACAACGAAAACGATCCATTCAAGAATAAACTTTTACGATTCATGAGGGAAGTGAACACCCACATGGACCGAATTCCGGGCACGCCACCAGTATTGAAAGGCTTGAACTCGAAGAAGTATGTTCAATTACCGTACAAGCCGAGTGCGGCGCCCGAACTAATCCCTAAGCGGTTCAAAATGCCTGAAATTCCAAAGTATGACGGAACTTTAGACTCACGGGAGCATATTACTACCTACACAACAACGGTGAAAGGAAATGATTTAGCTCATCACGAAATTGAATCTGTGTTACTAAAGAAATTTGGAGAAACTCTCACGAGGGGAGCTCTAACGTGGTATTCATTATTACACAAGCATTCCATAGATTCATTCGAGATGCTTGCGGATTCTTTCATTAAGTCTCATGTCGGGACCAGAAAAGTGCAAGCCCCGAAGGCAGACATATTCAGGATCGCACAGGGAGAATCTGAATTATTACGAGAGTTTGTTACTCGATTCCAGAAAGAAAGAATGTTTCTCCTGGCCGTCCCGGATGAATGGGTAGCTGAAGTATTCACCAAAGGATTGAATCCAAGAAGTTCAGAAGCTTTCCGAAAGCTGAAGAAGAGCTTGCTTGAGTTTCAAGCAATAACTTAGGCAGATGTACACAACCGGTATGAGTCAAAGATAAGGATCGAAGATGACCAGGTCGATTCAACATCATCGGCCAAAGGACAGGAGAAAAACAGAGAAATCAAAGGATGACTACGACACGGATAGACGGACTTTGAGGGGTCGGTTTTTGCCCTACGAGCGGACCAAAGGCCATGGCCGAAACTTTCGGGCAGCAAACAAGTTCATCGTTGACAGAGGGACTAATCGTGATCAAAACAATACATCACTCTAAGATAAGGACACGTCGGGGTCTCGGGATCCTTCTTACCCCAAGTTATCAGAATATAACTTCAACGTCAGTATAGTGGAGTTGGTGTCAGCCATGAGAAACATTAAAGATGCAGGATTCCCAAGACCTATGAGATTCAATTCTAGCCAAAGAGATCCCAACTTATGGTGCGAGTACCATGGGACGAACGGTCACCGGACAGGGGATTACCGACACCTACGAGAGGAGGTGGCAACATTATTGAAGAATGGTCACCTCAAAGAATTCTTGAGTGACCGAGCTGAGAACAATTATGGTCGTAACAAAGACAACGCGAAACTTTTGAAAGCAGGAGAAGAACCCCTATTCCAAACGATCAATATGATCTTCGGGGGGAATGAGATTAACGAGGTCACCTTTTCGGCAGCGAAGAAGATGAAAGTATCAATAAATCATGGTAAAAGACTCTGGGAAGACGATATCACTTTCACGGAGGAGGACGCAGATGGATTGTTGTTGCCACACAATGATGCACTGGTAATTTCTTTAAATGTGTTAGATTTTAAGATTAAACGTGTTCTAGTGGATCCAGGAAGTTTGGCAATATCATACAATGGAGAGTATTGGAGCAAACTAAACTCGTCGGAAGCATTATTCCGACAACAAAGCTCCTCGTTGGATTCAACCTTGCAAGTGTGACCACCCGAGGAGAGGTTTTGCTGCTCACAAATGCTAAATGAGTCATGAAAACAACTCTCTTCAAAGTAGTAGATGGTGACATGGATTACAACATTATCCTGGGAAGGCCATGGTTACACGAAATAAAAGTTGTACCATCAACATATCACCAATTGCTAAAGTTTCCAATGCCCGAAGAAATCAAGAAGATAAGAGGTGATCAACCGGCAGCAAGGGAGATGAATGCAATCTTAGTTTCCAGTAGCAAAGGGAAGGAACGTATGGTATAGCAATTATAGGAACTGGCACCTATTCCCGAACTAGAAGGAGTTAGCTCGAACACAGAGTTGTCAGAATAACATCATGTGCCAAGATATTTCCAAGTTCCAGAAGAGATGAACGCAACGTCCACGGCGGAGGAACTAGAGCAAGTTGCATTGTTCGAGGAATTCCTTGAAAGAAAATTCCATTTGGGGACAGGACTGCACCCAGAGCTCAAGTCTGATTTTATTGAATTCCTTAAATTTAATGCTGATTGTTTTGCATGGTCGCATGAGGATATGACAGGTATCCCGACGGAAATAGCCATGCACAAGCTGAGTTTGGATCCCAACATACCTCCGGTAAGGCAGAAGAAATGCCATATTGCCGAGGCCAGGTTTGTCAAAGAAGAGGTAACCTGCTTGCTTAAAATCAGTTCGGTCCGAGAGGTAAGATATCCGGACTGGCTAGCCAATGTAGTAGCAGTTCCTAAGAAGAACAATAAATTTTGCATGTGCGTAGACTATAAATATCTTAATAAGACATGCCCGAAAGACTTGTTCCCACTATCAAATATCGATCAAATGATTGATACCATGGCCGGGCACGAGTTGATGAGTTTCCTTGATGCTTATTCCGGGTACAACCAAATTAAGATGAACCCAGAAGATCAGGAAAAAACATCATTTATAATGAATTTCGGTACATATTGTTACAATGTAATACCCTTCTGGTTGAAAAACGCTGGAGCCACTTATCAACGGCTCATAAATAAGATGTTTGAAAAGAAAATAGGAAAGACCATGGAAGTTTATATAGACAATATGTTCGTTAAGTCTTTGAATGCAGGTGACCACCTTAAGCATTTACAAGAAATATTCGACATCCTGAGGAAGTATAACATGAAACTTAACCCCGAGAAGTGCGTGTTCGGGGTCAGTTCTAGTAAGTTCCTGGGATTTCTGGTCTCACAAAGGGGAATTGAGGTCAATCCCGACACAATCAAGGCTAGACGATATCCAAGATCAATTGTTAAATGTAAAGGAAGTCCAAAGACTCACAGGAAGGTTAGCAGCTTTGAGCAGGTTTATTTCTTGCTCGTCGGAAAAATGTCATCGCTTCTTCACGCTGCTCAAAAAGAAAAATAATTTCAAATGGACATCGGAGTGCCAGCAGGCTTTGAGGGACCTGAATAAGTACTTATCAAGTCCTCCATTGCTCTCAAAACCAAAACAAGATGAAATATTGCTAGTCTACCTCGCAGTTTTAGAAGTTGCAGTAAGTGCGGTTTAAGTCCGGGAGGACGAAGGTACGTAATTTTCCATTTATTACGTTAGCAAAATTTTAACGGGAGCAGAAACTCGCTACCCACATTTGAAAAAACTAGCCTTAGCTCCCGTAGTCGCCACTCAGAAGCTGAGGCCCTACTTCCAGTGTCACCCGATAGCTGTGGTGACAACTTTCCCTTTGCGGAACATCCTCTATAAACCCGAGCTCTCGGGAAGATTGGCCAAATGATCCATCGAAATGAGTAAGTTCAACATAGAATATAAACCAATGATTGCAATTAAGTCGCAAGTCTTGGCTGACTTCGTGGTCGATTTCAGTCCGGGACTACTTCCTCTAGCAACCAATGAGGCAGTAATAGTATCGGAATCGACATCGGGGGTCTGGACCTTATTTACTGATAGATCTTCCAATGTAAAGGGGTCTGGACTTAGAATAGTCTTAATCACTCCTTCGGGGGAAACCCTAAGGCAAGTCATCAGAATGATCAATTTAACTAACAATGAAGCAGAGTATGAAGTTTTGATTGCAGGGCTCGAATTGGCCCCGGTACTTGATTCCAAGGTTATCGAAATTAAATGTGACTCGCAGCTGGTGGTAAATCGGGTCTGCGGGATCTTTGATACCAAAGAAAAACGTATGCAATAATACGTGGTAAAGGTCCAGGCTCTTTTGGCGCAATTCCAGTAGTGGTCAATTACTCACATCCCGATGGAGGATAATACAGAAGTGGATGCATTAGCAAACTTAGGATCATCGACAAAAATAAAGGGATCGGAATCCGGAATGGTAGTACAACTATTGAGCTCAGTCCTGGATATGGATGGTTACTATTAGGAAAATTTGACTAGTCTGGTCTGGGACTGGAGAAATGAAATAATCAACTATCTTGAGCATGGGAAGTTGCCCGAAGAACCCAAAGCATCACGGACATTACGCGCCAAAGCTGCACGTTATAGCTTCAAGAGAGGCCAATTGTATAGAAAATCCTTCCAAGGCCCGCTGGCCCGATGCTTAGGAGTGTCAGAAGCTAATTATGTCATGAGAGAAGTTGACAAAGGGATATGTGGCAATCACTAGGGAGCAGATTCTTTGGTGCTGAAGTTGGTACGGGCAGGATATTACTGGCCTCGCATGGAACAAGACGTCAAAGACTTCGTACGAAAATGTGATAAGTGCCAATGTTATGCACCACTAGTACATCAACCGGCAGAACCCTTACATTCGGTTTTGTCCCCATGGTCGTTCAAGAAATAAGGGATGGACATCGTCGGACCACTGCCACCGGCTTTCAAAAAGGTAAGGTTTCTTTTAATTTTGACTGACTATTGTTCTAAATGGGTGGAGGCAGGTCCTTATCAGAAGATCGGAGAGCGTGAAGTGGTCTCTTTTCTGTGGGAAAATATAATTTGCAAGTTTGGAATACCAAAAGAGATAGCATACGACAATGGGCCACAATTTATCGGTCCAAAAGATACAAAATTCCTCAAAGATTTGAAGATAAAGAGGATCACATCTTCTCCTTACCATCCAAGCGCAAACGGTCAAGCGAAGTCAACAAACAAAGTGATTATTCAAAACCTCAAGAAAAGGTTGGAACAGCAAAAGGAAAATGGCCCGGAGTTCTATGGGCCTACCGAACACCGGCCAAGTCGAGTTCAGGAGAAACTCCTTTTTCCCTCGTGTACGGTGCTGAAACCCTAATCCCGGTGAAAGTAGGTGAACCCACTTTGAGATATTTTCGGGCAAATGACGAATCGAACAACGAAGCGATGTTAATCAACTTGGAACTGCTTGAAGAACGCATGGACTTGGTGCATGTAAGAATGGTAGCTCAAAAGCAGAGAATGGAGCGATATTATAATCGAAGAGCCAACTTCCGTTATTTCAAAGTAGGAGACTTGGTTCTGAGGAAAGTAACCCAAAATACCCGGGAGCTCAACGCAGGAAAGCTAGGTCCAACGTGGGAAGGTCCCTACCAGATTCTATCACTGGGAAAGGTTCATACGAGTTAGAGAACCAGAATGGAGACAAGTTTCCTAGCAATAGGAACGTGGCACACCTCAAAAGATATTATTATTGATGAACGTTAATCAAGCAGAAAGTATGTTCTGCACTCTTTTTCCCTTCGTTCAATTTTTGTCCCAATTAGGTTTTTCTGGCAAGGTTTTTAAAGAGGCAGTGACAAAAAGCATACTATGAAGACAGCAGCAATAAGACCTTTGATAGCAAGGCAAACAAACAAGCTTCCACTCAGGGACGATTAGATAATTTTTGGTTCGATAGCAAATTCCCACTGGGAAGTTAAGTTTGCTACCGAACGGAGGTTACCCGACCATTCACGAGCACAAACCACTAAAGGACTGTTAGGTATTCTTTCGCTCAATAGCATGGATTCCTAAGGGGAAGTAAGGTATGTTGTCGAGTGAAGGATTACCTAGCAATTCATTAGTGGAATCTTTGAAGATACAAGACTTCCAGTGTTCCAATTTTCTCTCTTCGCATTCGAACACTGGGGGGGAATGATATGAGGATACGGCAACAATGGCTGCCACGTCAATCGGGGACCAAACATCCGGAAACTAAACGCATCATCGAGACCGGGGACTGCATAGCCAGCCCCGTAGAAATAAGTTGTACAAGATAGCCACAAGTAATGGAAATTTCTTTTCAGCATAGCAAATGCTTATGTATTTTTTAAAAATAGAAGAAATAAAATGAAATCCTTTTGGTTTTATTTTGTTTCTTGTCTGAACGATGAATAAACTTTGTCATTTGAAAGTTAAACAAGTACTTCAAATGTTAGTGCCGTAATGAACAGGAGACGTCCTCTTCAAGGCACCGTAAACATAAGAGGGCCCTCTCTTATAAAAACCCTCACGTTAAAGGGCTGGTTTCGGAAGAATTTATGCCCGAAATCTAAAATGCCATTGGGGAAAAATACACCCGAAGTTACACATGAAAAGGACGCAAAAAGTAAACTTGCGCAAATACTTATAGAAACCCTCACGTAAAAGGGATAATACTCAGAACTAAAGTGCTTCAAGGAAAGCACATTTGAAACCACACAGAGTAAAGCGCAAACGTGCGCAGAACTCTTTAGATTGAAGACTTGCATGGATATTCAAATGAAAGTAAGACTCAAACGATACTTGAGCAAATATATGTCTTTATTTACAAGAACGTGCCAAAATGGTAAAAGTACAAAATGGGAAAAAGAAAGGAAAAGCTAAACTGCAGCACCTCCGAAACCAGGAGGAAGAGAAGTGTCCGCATTCCCGAGAAATGTAGGTGAGTCCACCGATGGCTCAACATTTTCCCCAGTTTGGTCTTCAACATCATCACCTTTTGATCCCTCTTCAGTTTCCGAAAACTCGAAACCAAAACCAGAATAACCAGGAGCATCAGACTGCGCCGGGAGTCCATTCTTAACAGCCAATTCAAGCTCTCGGTCCTTAGCAATTTTGGCATCAACATCAATGACATCGGCTTTGGCCTCTTCCAAGGTTTTTCTCCTCATGCTATACATGGAATAAGTTTTTACAACAATGAGGGAAGCCGCTCGGCACTTAAGTTCTTCTTTCAGTTGGGTAACCTCGGCAGAAAGGCTTTCCCGGGCGGACCTAGCAGATTTGAGGCTGACGTCGAGGTCCCGGACAGTTGAACTAAAGAGCCTATTATGCTTGATGACATCCAAATCCACTACTAAAAAGTAAATGGACACTGTCGCATGAAATATAATTTACCCAACTATGAGTCGGGGTCGAATCCCACAGAGAACAATATGTAGGCGATTAGGCGTGTAAGAGAATTATCACTTATTATTTTAAGCCAAACACTTAGAAAGGTTTTGAGAAAATATTTATAACTAATTGCGAAAATGTAAACTAACCTAGAAATCAAGTAAAATGATCAATGGCTACAAGCATGGATGCATTGGGAATTACACTCAAGTAATGATCCAATGTATTTCACGATTTTACAAAAATGAGCGAGTTTATGTTAATTAGCCTACGGTAATAATTCTATATTAGTTTCTTTCGAAGACTAAAAAGACTTCCTGATTGAATTATCCCTAAAATAATTAAGAGATTAAGCACACTCGAATATGGCCACAAGTAGTTCAATCCTATCCCTAGGTAGAATCTATAAAGTGAGGGTTAACGCCTCAAGTTCTTGTTAATTAATCTTTTCCAACCCCAAGTTATCTTTTCCAAAATTAATTCGAAGTAAATGGGTGAGTCTTAGGGTTAGCTAATCCCTTTGGAAACATTAAAGAACAAGAATAATTAAAGAAATAATAACTCACTTCATAATAACTAAAAATCATTCAATACACGACCACAACAAGGTATTTAATCCACACTTTAAATACGAATATTCCCATAAACAATATTCAAGTGTTGGAAAAAATACTACACACTTAGATATACAATACAAAGCAAGGAAATGAAGAAATGAACATAAATGGGTAAGTAATTCTCAACCACAAGCTTCAAATCTTCAAGTCCCAAGTGTGTGTGCAAGAACCCTAGCTCCAATACTTGTGTTCTCTAGTCAAGAGACTGAAAATAAGCCAAAGATATCCCAAAAATCAATTAGGTCGTGTATTTATGGGTTTGGAATGAAGAAAATGTGAAATGACATAAGTGTCCAGGTCTGAAGCCCGTTGACCGCACCTGCGGAAGTATCCTCATAGGTGCGGTTCCACAGATGCGGATTCCTGCTCGCAGAAGCAAAAACTGGTGGAAGTGTCTATTCTGCAGAAGTGGCAAAATGAGCGCAAAAGCGCAACCGCAGAAGCGGTCTTTAACCCACATAAGCGGTTGTCTAGCGCAGATGTGGTCCAGTCTTGCAAGTCTAATTCCGCAAATGTGGCCCTTTTTCTCGCAGATGCGAGACCGCAAATGCGGACCTGCCTGTGCAGATGCGAGATCACTGGAAATATTTTCACTTCTTTTACTCTCTTTTTTGCACAATGTCACTTCATTTGATTTCAACTCTCTTCAAGGTTCATTGTACCTTAAAATCTAGCAATGCACACCATAAATCACCTCATTTTATAATTAAAGGACATAAAATTTAAGAAAAAGAGATTAAGATGAGTGGTAAAATCACCACTCATCAACACCATCAACTTAAAGCTTTTGCTTCTCCTCAAGAAAATCAAAACCAAATACTCAATGAGGCTCTAACCTTTAAAGCTTAATTAGCATCGCTATCATCTTCAAATCACATTCTTCAATTAAGCACAACACTTATGGTTTTGGTTGGTGCTAATAATTAGGCTCAAGCATGTAAATTTTAACCAAATAACTCCCTCATCTAAAACAACTTCAAGAATGCAATGGAGTTTCAAAATAACCAAGTGACAACAACCAAGCCTCAAGAAGTGACTCAAAACCACTAGTCTACTACATATGCTCAATTTATACAATTTGAAATCTATCAATGTCACTAATCTATCATAATCCATGTGCCCTCACAAGAAAGAAAGTCCCAAAATCACCATATTTACAATAACAACACAAGGGACAAATACACAAAGACACTCACTCTCAATCAAAGAATTTCAAGTGTTACAAAATATCATACCATAAGCTTGCCCTTATTTTAATTCGCCGACTATTCAAGAACATTCGGTTGGATATCCCATAAGGACTTTTTAAGCTTGTAATGTAGGCTTAGGGAAGGGTAGGATAAATATTTGGGATACAAGTGACTACACCCTCCTTGAACACTACTCACATTTGTCTTTCTTTTTGCATTTTGCTTCTTTTTAAACCACATAGTCCTTATTGATATCTAGTTACCAACATAGAACCACCTTAAAGTACCTCTCTAATTTTCTCAGGACTCCAAAATACACACACACACACACACACACACACACACACACATATTTTCTTTTACTTTTCTATTAGAGCTTGAGTATTTTCATCTAACACAACTTTGAGGTATTTTCTTCTACATACAATGTACATCTTTACCATTTTTCAATTAATACCAACACCCCCAACTTAGGCTTTTAGCCTCATTCTCAATATTCAAGGAGGGGCGGGTTCAAAAGAAAGAATTATTTCACAAAAGGGTAAAGGTTTGTAATTTATTAGCCAAAGAAAAGTTTAAAGGCTCAAACAGGGTTAACTAATGATAATATTTATGCAATGGTAGGCTCGAAAGGATAAAGAGGATTTTTCAAAGATCACAAAGTATGCCTAAGGTCATCCCTCCAACCAAACATAATTAACATTAGCATTGAAAGATCAACCGGGCAAGTTGTAGATGATAAAAGTAAACACAAGAATTGTTTTTAACAAAAACTAACACACATGGCACATGAACTAATCAAGATGGATCAATTTTACTTCTTATTAAGAACAATTAGAGCAGTATCATGCCAACTAGTGTGCAAAGAGTCACAAAATGAGCCCAAAACGTTATCATAAAAATTATTCTTCCCCATGCAACTTATTCTTTTAATTTGTAACCAAAATTTGGAGGGGTATTCTAAATTCACACTTCACATACGAGAGACTAATTTTATTAGTACCAAACAATCCAAAAGTCTTCACATACCAAAACAAGACCAACTCCCTTAAGAAAGTCGTCACGCCATCCATCATAGGGAAAGGTCACTCGATTCAACACAAAAATATTACTCGGGAAAGAACCGTAGCATAAAGAAAACCTAAGGAAATTTATTAAAAAGTATATTATTACTAAAGAGATAAAAATAATATAAACTAAAAACTATTAACGAAAATAAAATAAATACTAAAGGAATAAAAATAAAATAACTAAATACTACTAAAGAAAATAAAATAACAAAAGCCACTAATACTAAAGGAATAAAAATAACATAAACTAAAAACTACTAAAGAAAATAAATAAAGAAAGAAAAATAAAATAAAATAATAAAAGCGACTAATCCACAATTATATCACCAATCACAAATTATGCCCTCCAAAGGCACATGATAAACAATAGTAGAACAAGCCCGGCAAGGGCACACAATATCCATATAAAAGCCCGGCAAGGGCACACAATATCCATACAAAAGCATAAGCCCGGCAAGAGCACAAGTTAAGCATCAATGTACAAATAAAGTGTATTCCCTAAAGCCACCCCCAACTAAAAACACTGCAGTGTCCTCACTGCACAATATTAAGATAAAACAAGAGTAGTTTGAGGGTCTCCCT
>AWOL01S0064737.1:36852-47190 GCA_000715115.1 Nicotiana otophora
AACACTGCAGTGTCCTCACTGCACAATATTAAGATAAAACAAGAGTAGTTTGAGGATCTCCCTGAGTTCTGCATCAGACTAACAGACTGCGGAAAAAAGCTAATCACTGCCGTGTGGAGCTCTCGGCCTCATCATCATTGGTAGCATCAGTATCAGTATCAGCAGCACTCGACAGGAAGGAATACTCTTCACTATCATCTTTGTCCTCGACCGGTATCTTCCTGTTCGGCTGCCCCCATTTGAAGACGGCCTTGATGTCTCTCCACATATTGATCATGAACTTGCTCTTCTTCTTATTTTTATCTTTCTCCCTATGGAAATCTGCCTGAAGATCTACATGTGCCTTGGCCATATTGCCATAGGCTGCCTCGAGCCTGCTAACAGAAGCTACCAACTTCTCCTTGCTTCTGCTGGTTCTCCATGTAAGTCTTCATTTCCTCCCTGGTAAATTATTTCGGCGTAGGCTGGGAGTGTGAGGGTCCACTAGGGAGCTATGACACTAAGTCACGGATGGAGACATGCTGTGAGTTCAACATCCCAAATGGTCCCTCAGGCAGGGCTGCCTGTGAGGAAGACTCTGGTCTGGCAGCAGTGGTGACTTTCCTCTTTTTGCTCTTTACTGCACTACCCTCGCCCGTTACTCTCAACGGATGAAAGGGTTTGTCGGTCGGTAACCACCGATCGGTGTGCACAACTCTATAATCAGTGAAGGGAACATCAAGCCTGGGGTGTCGTCTAGCAAATACTCTTTCAGCTCCTAAAGGATATAATGGCTGACATTCACATGAATGTCATCTAGTATACATGCAATCATCAAGGTTCTGCCATATGAAACATCCGAAACATTTTTACATGGTGATACTCTGTTGCAGATGATGTAGAGCCAAATTTTTGCCTCAGCTGCGAAGTCGATAGACTTCAAATCCTTTCTCTTGTTTGCCCACTTTGCTCTCATGCCAGCTGGATAAAGTTTAGAAACTAGCCAATCTCTATTTGAGCAATGATCTTTTTCTTGGAGCGGCTCAAGTGAATGCTCAAGCAGCCCTAGAATGTCATTGATTTGTTCAGTTCCAAACCTCACTATTTTGCCTCTGATTGTGAGTTGTGGGTCATTGAAGTTTGTACGCTTTAAGTTTGCATAAAACTCACAAACACACTCCTCATTGGCCTTACAAGGGGTAGGCATGAAACAAGACCAGACGGTAGTCTGTAGACGGCCATAAAAATCTGGAAGCAACTCGGCCAATTTATCCTTGGAGATTCACTTTTCAAGCATGACCTTCTTTATAAGAAGGTTATCCTAATATCGGCGATGACAATCAACAGGCATGAATCGTTCAGAGTCGAATTGTTCCGCCTCAGCCTCTTCCTCAATTTCATGATAAAACGCTGCATTTTCGTTCATGTTCGGGTCCATTTTAAGCTTAAAGTACCTAAAAAATAAAAACCAAGTTACTCAAAAATTATAATCATGTTAAGAAATTCAAAACAATGCAATTAGGCCAATGAATCAAGCTAAACGGGCTCCGGAAGCTCCAGTTGCAAAGTTACTGTTTTTGCACAAACTGCACTATCACCGCACCTGCGAAAATAGCCTCGCAGGTGCGGTTCCGCTTTTGCGAAAATCATGTCGCTTATACGATGTGTTACTGCTGGCCAAAACTCGCACCTGTGGAATGGGCATGGCAGGTGTGAGCCCGCTTCTGCGGCGATATGTCCGCTTCTGCGGTGTTCATTAGGGGTTTTAAATAACCACAGAAATTGCCGACGCTTTTAATTCCAAACATGATTTTGGCACATAATTTATACTCAAGACTTCTAAATTAGTGCACTATATGATTACACGACTTGATTAAACCTAATTTTAAGGTCAATGGCTAGAGTATTTCTCTTGGACAATTTATCGAACACATAACAATCACTGAGTGGTTTTCGATTCTTTTAAACAATTTGGTACTCGGACTTCCCAAATTCTTTTCAACAATAACAGCACACACAACTACACTCCACCAATTTCCTCACCCCTAATATTAACATTAATCAAATGGAAATGGGAAACTTAGGGGATATGGCCATGGAAATGGGGAACTTAGGGGTTATGGCCATGGAAGAAAGAGAAAATAAGAGTAGAAGAGAAGAGTAGAATAGAGGAATGAAGATGATACCTATAATGCTTGTGTGTGAGAGAAAGGGAATGCACAAGAATAATTTGTGTGAGAGATGAGAGGTTTCAGATTGGGGGAAACTATGAGTGTCACCTGTAGGAGAGATACAGTAGGGCTGGCTCTTTAAAACTTACATGTTGCGTCGCACCTGTGCTTTTTCAACCGCTTTTGTGCCTGCGCTTCTGCGGTTTTTGAACCGTGTCTGCGCATTTACCACATCTGCAGCTCTAACCAAGCTTCTGCGTAAGTGCTTGTGTGGAAATTTAATCGCTTCTGCAATAAGGATGCATATGCGATGCTCTAGGCGCTTCTGCGAGGCCGCATCTGTGTTACAAGATCCGCAGTTGCGGATTCACTGGACTCCTCAATGCCAGAGCAGGACAGCCACTGTTTTTGTTCACTCCTACACTTCAAACTCCTCATTTCAATTCTAAAAAATCTAAAACTTTGCTAATTAATCAAAAATAACATATTAAACTATTCTAAAAAAATCAAAAATGATTAAAATTTTGAAAACAATGGGTTGCCTCCCACCAAGCATCGCAATTACCGTCGTGGCACGACGCGAATCACTTTACCACTTTTCTCTCCACTTGGACGATATGAATTGGGCACCTAACTTGGAATCAAGCTTGTGACCACGAGCGACGGGGGATGGTAAGTAGATAATCAAGTCGAGCATCAATCTTTGCATTTTGCATTTATTGGCTCTCTTTTGATGAGTGTCCTTTTGCATTCTTGAATTTCCAAATTGCAAGATGTATGGCTCTTGTCTTTCTTCTTTGCACTCCCATATGGATTCACATGGTTCAATTCCCATATCACCATACAAGCCCAAAGTTGAAAAATGCTTGGAATGAGATAATGTCCCCCAACTTGCAACTTTTTCGGATTTTGACATCCTCTTTTTCCCCCGAACTAGATTCAACTTCAACCATATTTTCAATTACATCGGTTGACTCCAGTTATATATTTTTCTTGGCATCACCAACAAGCATAGAGTCAGTTGGCAGATTTTCAATTCTTGATTCCTCGAAATAAAGCTCACTTTCGTCCTCAAAGTTGGACTCTTCTTGATCTCTTTCCACACTATCAAATTGATAGGCATAATGAGCCTCAATCAATGACTTCATTGGATCTTCCAAAGTGCGGATAGTCTCATTATTTCGATGTAGTGCTTGTTTTAAGTCCTCGAGTGCCAAGCCTTGCTTCTCCTAATTTTCAAGAATGGCCTCCAACATGAGCATCATCCTCTCATTTTGAGAATTTGAGAGTTCTTCTTGATTTTTATTAAGTGCCAAAGAAGGATTTTTGGCTTCAACCTCTAGGGAAGGTTCTTGGATATCATTAACTTCCAAGGCTTTTTGGACCTCTAAAGCTTCAAGCATTTCTCCCATTTGTGAGTTCAACCTTTCAAGCGCCAAATCATTTTGGAGACTATTTTCCAAAATCTCTTCCAAGGCATTTTGATCTTTGTTTCCTCCTTCAAGTAGGCATTCCAACATGAGCTTGAACTCTCCATTTTGACTATGCTCAATTTCTTCCACTTTCAGATCCCTATAATTATCATCACAAAAAGTAGAATCATCATAGCGGGGGACGGGGGAAGGGAAGGACAAATAGGCACAATTATCCTGATGACCATTTTGACCATCACACTTATAACATATACTCCACTCATGGGTTTTAGATTGTTCGCACAATCTGCCCCCGGGAGAGGTTAAACAATTTTGCCATGAGTGTAGTCCTCCACAATAAGGACAAGGGTCATCAAAGTATGAACAACTACCATCCGACCAATTTTCATTACATGATGCCATTTTTCAAAATTAAGAAAATAAACAAGAAAAAAAATCAAGAAAATTAAATAAAGATAAGAAATTAATTACACAAATATTCACAAGTTTGTACCAAAGCCCGTACGCTTATTTCTCAAACAACCTAAATACGCCAAATTGTTCCCCGGCAACGGCCAATTTTGATGACGTCCAAATTCACTACTAAAAACAAAGTCGAATGCAATATAAATTACCCAACTATGAGTCGGGGTCGAATCCCACAGAGAACAATATATAGGCGATTAGGCGTGTAAGAGAATTATCACTTATTATACTAAGCCAAATACTTAGAAAGATTTTGAGAAAATATTTATAACTAATTACGAAAATATAAACTAACCTAGAAAGCAAGTAAAATGATCAATGGTTACAAGCATGGATGCATTAGGAATTACACTCAAGTAACGATCCAGTGTATTTTACGATTTTACAAATATGAGCAAGTTTATGTTAATTAGCCTCGGGCAATAATTCTATATTATCTTCTTCCGAAGACTAAAAAGACTTCCTAATTGAATTATCCCTAAAACAATTAAGAGATTAAGCACAACCAAATATGGGTACAAGTAGTTCAATCCTATCCCTAGGTAGAATCTATAAAGTGAGGGTTAACGCCTCAAGTTCTTATTAATTAATCTTTCCCAACCCCAAATTATCTTTCCCAAAATTAATTCGAAGTAAATGGGAAAGTCCTAGGGTTAGCTAATCCCTTAGGAAACATTAAAGAACAATAATAATTAAAGAAATAATAACTCACTTCATAATAACTAAATATCGTTCAATACACAAGAACAACAAGATATTTAATCCACACTTTAAATACGAATATTTCCATAAACAATATTCAAGTGTTGGAAAAAATACTACACACTTCGATATACAATACAAAGCAAGGAAATGAAGAAATGAACATAAATGGATAAGAAATTCTCAACCAAAAGCTTCAAATCTTCAAGTCCCAAGTGTGTGTACAAGAACCCTAGCTCCAATACTTGTGTTCTCTAGTCAAGAGACTGAAAATAAGCCAAAGATATCCCAAAACTCAGTTAGGTCGTGTATTTATGGGTTTGGAATGAAGAAAATATGAAATGACATAAGTGTCCAGGTCTGAATCCCGTTGACCGCACATGCGGAAGTATCCTCGCAGGTGCGGTTCCGCAGATGCGGATTACTGCTCGCAGAAGCAAAAACTGGTGGAAGTGGCTATTCTGCAGAAGCAGCGAAATGAGCACAAAAGTGCAACCGCAGAAGCGGTCTTTAACCCACAGAAGCGGTTGTCTAGCGCAGATGTGGTCCAGTTTTGCAAGTCTCATTCCGCAAATGCGGACCTGCCCGCGCAGATGCGAGATCATTGGAAATATTTTCACTTCTTTTACTCTGTGTTTTGCACAATTTCACTTCATTTGATTTCAACTCTCTTCAAGGTTCATTGTACCTTAAAATCTAGCAATGCACACCATAAATCACCTCATTTTATAATTAAAGGACACAAAAATTAAGAAAAGAGATTAAGAGGAGTGGTAAAATCACCACTCATCAATGCTCGATAGTTTTCCTGTACTTCTCTTCTAGCTGGGCATGTTTCGCCGCCACAACAGCAAGCTCTTCGGAGTTCAAGGCTGCCTCCAAGTTAATCACTCTTTCAGCGGAGGCAGCCTCACGATCGGTTGCAGCAAGAATGGCGTCCTGGACTTCAGCCCATTTGGCCTTGGCTTCATCAAATCTAACACTCAGCGGGCTAATCTCTTGGCTAAGGGTTACTACTTCTTGTTTGTTCTACTATAAACAAGCCTCCAAAACAACGGCCTCAGTAGCTTTGGTTTCCAGTTCTGATAGGCGGAGAACATTTTGGTCTCGTTCCACCAAAAGATGCTTCCGTTCAGAAGTAAGTTCTTTCTTTTCATGAATCAACCTTTGAAGGCCCTCAGAAGCAAGAAAATTGGCCTACAAGACAAGAAGAAGTAAAACTTAGAATACATTTATACAAAAGTAGAAGAAGAAATGAAAGAAGAAAAGAACGTACCGCTACGGCGTAGTGAATGGCATTGTTAAATAAGCACTCTCTCGAGAGTGTATGAATCTTTTCCCAGTCTTTTTATGAAGCCAAAGGCTTCATATAGTTAGCAAGCTCCACCGGCCGGGATAGCAAGTTGCATCCGGTAGAGACTGAAAGAGTAATATTCCTCCTCATTTGTGGATCTTCATAAGGGGCAGCATAATTTTGCCCCAAATTCCCATGAACTGGGGACTATGGAAGAGGAACACCTTCTTCATGGTCAGGCGCGTCCGATGGAGATGATGTAGCAATTGCTGGTGGAAGAGTGGATGAAGATGGAAGTGATGTAGCAATTGCTAATGTTGGTGAAGGTGGAGATGAAGTTGATGGAGTTAAAGAATGAGAAGCAGTTGCATCAAATGCAGTGTCGGCTGTTGGATGCTCGCCAACCAAAGACGGCAAGGACCCCGTACTCAGCCCCGCAGCAGCGGTTACATCTATTGGGGCCCGAAAATTAGAGTTAGCATATTCTACCAAATCAGATTCTCCCCAAAGTGCCGAGAAATAGTCTTCAATTGGTGTAATTATCTCAACAGGTCGAGAATCCTGTTAAGATGATGTGGATCGTCGCCTTTTATGTAAAGAATCTCCCTCATCAATAGCTTCTTCATCATCATCAATCATCACGGTATCTATGATCGACCCGAAAGGAGGACCAGTCATCATCGCCACCGGAGATGACTCGGGGGCATCAGTCTTTGCTCTCTTATTCTTTTCCCTGGTCGTGGAGGAACGTCTTCTCTTTTGTTGCTTATCCTCCAGTCGGGGACTCCGTAAAGATGTTTTTGCGCCCGAAACATGCCTGGAGATACCTGTTCGAGTAAGTGCTTCCTGAAGTAACCTCGTTGCATCAGCAGGATCAGCCAAAACATTCTTCTCAGGGACAGTAACAGAGCCCGCAGGTAGACCTAATTTCATGAACAAGTCATAAGAGTTCAACCAAGTTCTTCATAATGGAAGCAAGGTAAATTAAAATTACCATGATTTTTGGCCTTCCACCCGTATTTAAGGACCAGTTCTTTCCATAAATGAGTTTTGGGTGTTGTGACGTCCAAGATCTTTTGAACCCACTGGTCTAAACCTTCCACCACCGGTGGGATCCATCGAGTTGCTAAAACGTGTGAAGGGTGAAGAGTTAATACAACCACAAAGGAATATCTAGTAAAATGAAATGCAAAACAAAGAACTTACGAGTGCGGTTCCAAGCAGCCGGAAAGGATGAAGCCGTTGTCGGAATGAGGTCGTTGGTGGCAACTACAATGAACCGTTCCATCCACCCACGGTTGTTGTCATCATCCATGCTAGACAGCAAATCATGGTGGCCACGCTTGCAAAGGTTTATCATTCCCCCGCGGAAGATTTTGGGGGAATAGAGATTCATCATATGAGCTAAGGTTAGCTCCTCTCCAGTTTCCTGGCACAAGCGTCGAAGACAGGCGACTGTCCTCCACACTGAAGGACTTACCTGTTCCAAACACACTTGGTAGCGAAGGCAAAACTCCGCAATCACGGAATCAAGCTCTCCACTCAAAGAAAACGCACCCAAAGTAAAGGGATACATGTAAAGGTATGTAAAACCTTCCTTTGGAAGGGTCACTCGCTCCGATAGATCAGGAGCGATGATATCCAACTCATGGCAGCGACAGTCTTCCTTCACAGCAGGAATACTGGAAGGACGAATGGAAGAAAGGTACTTACTAACAGCCCATGTATGAGGGTTAGCAGTAGGGAATTTCTCTTCAAGGTCCTTTGTGGTTACTGAGTTTTCTTGGGATTATGGAACCCACTGTTGGAGGAACAGAGTCCTCGATTTTGTTCTTTGTAGAACGCAGTCATTCCGCTTGTCACCGAAAAGGATAACTTTCATAAAGGTGTGTTAAATACTCTATGTCTGGTAGCATTTAATAGGGAATATTCTGCAGCATTAAGAGTGACGGTCCGTTACAGAGAATTTGGCATTTATGTTCTCCGTTACATCTTCATCAATAACTCTCATACTTGACATTAAATGAGGACATGATCCCAGGACTTCCGTCTCTAGACATAGCTATAAATAGTGAGCTCAGTTATCATTGTAAGGGACACGAATTTTCTGGCTAAACCTACACTCTATTCTATACAAAGCTTCATACAATTTTACTTTCTTGCTTTTTGATCTCATCATCGCTATGCCCGTAAACGTTGTTCCAGGAATTGTCATCTCTTCTATTTTCATCTATATTTCAAGGCTAAGTATTATACATTTATTCAATTATTATATTATTTCAGGATCAAATTAATTCACTTGTATAGAAACCATATATAAATTCAACTGTACCGTTTTATGGGTAAGAAATGATTGTTGATCCGTAAAACGGTACAGTTAAATTTATACGTGATTTCTAGACAAGTGAAATAATTTAATCCCGAAATAATATAATAATCGAAGAAATATGCAGTACTTAGCCTTGAAATGTAGATGAAATAGCAAAGATAGTGATTTCGTGAACACAGTTTCCGAACACAACAATGATGGGATCAAAAAGCAAGAGAGTAAAATTGTATAAAGCTTTGTATAAAATATAATATATGTTCTTGCCAAAAATTCCGTGTCCTTTACAATGGTAACTGAGATCACTATTTATAGTTATGCCTAGGGAAAAAGGTCCTAGGATCATGCCCTCCTTTAATACCAATTATGAGGGTAATTCATTGAGATATAACATTGAGCATAAATGCCAAATTCTCTGTAACAGACCATCGCTCTTAATGCTGTAGAATATTCCTTAGTAAATGCTACCGGGCGTAGAGCTTTTAATACACTTTTATGAACGTTATCCGTTCCGGTGACAAGCATAGTGGTTGTGTTCGGTCCTCAACCATCCCATCTTGGATTCCACGTGTCCTCTTTTTAGTCAGCCACGTGTCATATCATATTTTACCCTATACAGATAGTCCCCCTGCTTTTCAGTGATATAACTTTGTGTTATCGGGAAGTTGGTAGAAATATCTTTTTGGCGGGAATTACTATAACTCCCTCTGAAGATTTTTGACAGTTGATTAGACGCACGTTTCTACGTATTTAATGCCCCAAACACGCATCATCCCATGATTCAGCACAGCTTTTAACGATTATCAAGGTAATCATGGCCATGAATTTAGATGCCAGAATTTTACTTATACACAACTTTCTTTTCCTTTACGCTTCACAATTGCTTGAGTTTCTGATTTGCATCCTTGTTTTCCATCCTTTTCCTAATTTTCTTCAAACACAAATTCTTTACCTTCATCTTTTCCAATGGATTCTTCTTCCAAACGTGGCGGTGCTTCAAAGAATAAGAACAAAACCGAGGACTCCATTCCTCCAATAGTAGATTCCATCATCCCAAGGAGGCTTAGTACTTTGAAAGATTTTGAAGAGAAATTCCCTACTGCTAACCCTCGTACATGGGTTGTTAGTAGGTACCCTTATTCCATTCATCCTTCTAGTATCCCTGCTGTGAAGGAGGATTGCCGCTGTAATGAGTTGGAAATCATTGCTTCTAACCTATCGGAGCGAGTGACCCTTCCCAAGGAAGGTTTTACATATTTTTTCACGTATCCCTTTACTTTGGGTGTGTTTTCTTTGAGCGGAGAGCTTGATTCCGTAATTTCTGAGTTTTGCCTTCGCTACCAGGTGAGTTTGGCGCAGGTAAGTCCTTCAGTGGAGAGGACGATAGCGTGCCTCTGATGTTTGTGCCAAGAAACTGGAGAGGAGCTAACCTTAGCTCATGTGATGAATCTCTATTCCCCCAAACTCTTCCGCGGGGGGATGATAAACTATTGCAAGTGTGGCCACCATGCTTTGTTGTCTAGCATGGATGATGACAACGACCGTGGGTGGATGGAGTGGTTCGTTGTAGTTGCAACCAACAACATTATTCCAACAATGGCTTCATCCTTTCCGGTTGCTTGGAACCGCAGTCGTAAGTTCTTTGTATAATATTCCTATTACTAGATATTATTTTATGGCCCTATTATCTCTTCACCCTCCGTATGTTTCAGCAACTCGATGGCTCTCACCAGTGGTGGAAGGTTTGAACCGGTGGGTTCAGAAGATTTTGGACGTTACAATGCCTAAAACTCGTTCGTGGAAAGTACTGGCCCTTAAGTACGGGTGGAAGGCCAAAAATCATGGTAACTCAAATTTACCTTGCTTCCATTTTTGTATATGAAGAACTTGGTTGAACCCTTCTGACTTTGTTCATGGAATTAGGTCTACCTGTGGGCTCTGTTGCTATCCCCGAGGAAGACGTTCTGG